>CM016723.1:29485443-29727767 GCA_005771605.1 Scutellaria baicalensis | reverse complement strand
TAATCGAACCACTATGAATTAGACATAGTGGTTCGATTAATTTGAAATTTTTGGTTTTTTAATTGAATTAATTGAACCACTATGTCAAATTCATAGTGGTTCGATTAATTTGCAAATTTTGGTTTTTGAATTGAATTAATCGAACCACTATGTATTAGACATAGTGGTTCGATTTATTTGAAAAAATTGGTTTTTGAATTGAATTAATCGAACCACTATGTCTAATTCATAGTGGTTCGATTAATTTGCAAATTTTGGTTTTTGAATTGAATTAATCGAACCACTATGTATTAGACATAGTGGTTCGATTTATTTGAAAAAATTGGTTTTTGAATTGAATTAATCGAACCACTATGTCTAATTCATAGTGGTTCGATTAATTTGCAAATTTTGGTTTTTGAATTGAATTAATCGAACAACTATGTATTAGACATAGTGGTTCGATTTATTTGAAAAAATTGGTTTTTGAATTGAATTAATCGAACCACTATGAATTAGACATAGTGGTTCGATTAATTTGAAAATTTTGGTTTTTTAATTGAATTAATCGAACCACTATGTCTAATTCATAGTGGTTCGATTAATTTGCAAATTTTGGGTTTTGAATTGAATTAATCAAACAACTATGTATTAGACATAGTGGTTCGATTTATTTGAAAAAATTGGTTTTTGAATTGAATTAATCGAACCACTATGAATTAGACATAGTGGTTCGATTAATTTGAAATTTTTGGTTTTTTAATTGAATTAATCGAACCACTATGTCTAATTCATAGTGGTTCGATTAATTTGCAAATTTTGATTTTTGAATTGAATTAATCGAACCACTATGTATTAGACATAGTGGTTCGATTTATTTGAAAAAATTGGTTTTTGAATTGAATTAATCGAACCACTATGAATTAGACATAGTGGTTCGATTAATTTGAAAATTTTGGTTTTTGAATTGAATTAATCGAACCACTATGAATTAGACATAATGGTTCGATTAATTTGAAAATTTTGGTTTTTTAATTTAATTAATCGAACCACTATGTCTAATTCATAGTGGTTCGATTAATTCAATTCAAAAACCAATTTTTTCAAATAAATCGAATCACTATGTATTAGTTTGATTAATTTGAAAAAAAAATTGTTTTTTAATTTAATTAATCGAACCACTATGTCTAATTTTTAGTGGTTCGATTAATTTGAAAAGGTTTTTTTATTGAATTAATCGAACCACTGTGTATTAGACATAGGGGTTCGATTAATTGAACAAAAATAGTTTTTTTAACTATTAATCGAAAATGGATAGATTAATTCTTAATTTCAAACTGTTACAATGGATAGATTTTTTAATTATTTACAATGGATAGATTAATTTCAAATAGTTTCAATTTAATATACCTAAAATCATTCAATTAAAATATCCTCATTTTTTATATTAATCGAGCTTCATTTATCAATTTAATTACTTCTATCAATTTATATGATTGTTGGATAAAAACAATTGTTAAATAAAGTATAAATAAAAGAGTAGGACTTGGGTGCCCCCGGGGTACGGATCCAGGATCCGTACCCCCAACCCGACCCGGATTATATATATATATTTTTTTTTCTTTTTTCTCTCTCTATTTTTTTCCATCTTCTTCTTCTTCTTCTTCTCATCCAATCCTCTTCTTCTTCTTCCCCTTCTCCTCATCCGATCCTCTTCTTCATCTCCTCCTCATCCAATCCTCTTCCTCTTCCTCTTCTTCTCCTCCTCCTCCTCCTCATCCGATCTTCTTCTTAAGGGGAAAATATCTTGGGGAAGCACTCGAGAAGTTTACTTCTGCATCAGAAGATTATTGTCCTTTTGGTATAGAAGTGATAGTGGCTGTTGTAGCATGCTTCAACTGGATCTTGGATTAGTTGTAGGCTATTGTATTATGAGCTCCGTTAGATGAACTTCTGCTGTTAACTGTTGGAGGCAGTTTTTCTTAGAGAATCACTTTGACAATGCATTTATAACCTGGCTCATTTTCAACTACAAATGTTACTCTGTATTCAAAAAAAAAAAAGATTTTAATGTATAACTATTGTGTTGTGATTGTGGGTGTTGTAAGTTTCCTCTATTGGTATTGTATATTAGTTCTATTGGTATTGTAAATAAATCACAATCTGCTAGATTATTTACAGATTAAGGTATCAGTGTAATACCATAAAGACATTTGTGTAATACCATTAAGGTATTCGTGTAATACCTTTAAGATATTCACTGTTTTTTATAAACTTTGGAAAATAAATAGTTTCAAGACAAGTATATGATACCTTAGTCAATTTTTGTAATACCATTAAGGTATTAGTGTAATACAATAAAGACATTTCTGTAATACCATTAAGGTATCAGTGTAATACCATAAAAAGACATTTCTGTAATACCATTAAGGTATCAGTGTAATACCATAAAGACATTTCTGTAATACCATTAAGGTATCAGTGTAATACCATAAAAGATATTTCTGTAATACCTATAGGGTATATGTGTAATACCTATAGGGTATACATGTAATACCCATCACTGAATCATCAACTAGGTAATCAGGTGTGTGTGGGCGCACACCAGATTAGCTATGGGCGCGCGTGGCGGCGCGTGGGCGCGCGTGGAGGCTGCCCACGCGCCGGGTCGGATCTGGGGGCACGGATCTAAGATCCGTACCCCCGGGGTACACAAGTTTTTGCCTAAATAAAATTGAATATATCATCAAGCCATCATTACTCAATGATTTCTCCATGACCGAGTCAAAATAGTGTAGAAAAGGTAACTTTCTTATATTTTGTGGTAAAAAAGTACTTTTGTTATATTCAATGTTAGAAAAGTCAATTCCTTAAAAAAAATCGTTTAGTTTGACACATTTCCTCTTATTATTTATTGCTTAAACAGAGTGAGAAAAAAGGAATACTCTCATTTCCTATTACAACATGATTTTTGTCTCATAAAATTTACTTAAATCAATTCCTCACAAAGTTCAAATTTTATAAATTAATTATTGACATATATATTTACATGTGGATGATGATTGATTTGTGATATGTTTGGATATTTGAAGCTCCAATTGCTGATGTAAGGTTCAAATTGTATAAGTTAATTATTGACGTATTAAATTTACATTTGGATGATGATTATATTTAAAATCACATGTTGACAATTAACTTATATAATTTGGGCTTCACGTCAGCAATTGGAGTTCGAAAAATCCAAGCATGTCCTGAATTGAAACAAATGTTAACTTAAGTGTTTTTTGTATTTTAATCAAAAGTTCATGTTGTAATTAAAATTAAACTCTAAGTTCGTGTTTTTCTTACGTAGTGAAGATCTAACATTCCAAACTCTATTCCATCTTGCATATTGAAGACATTTCTAATTTTGTTTCCTTAATACAGATTATTCAGTCATTACATAATTAATATATATCATTAATAATATTTGTAATTAACCAATTTTAAGTAACGTTGTCAAGTAAAGCTTTATTTATTTCACGTAAACAGAGCAATCATATAAGTTAACGGGGCCATGACTAATTATAAACATGGATTTTAAAATTACTCTTGGATATATATGCATCTAGTAAGTAATCCAAGGAAACTTTGTAATTTACAAATTAATTAATTGAAATTAAAGAAATCCAATGGTACAAATTCATTTGAAAAGCAAATATTTCATTGGTAATTTAGTCATTATGTACCATTCACATATTATTTTCATAGATCAATTCTCATTTTATTTAATCATAAGTTGTGAATTAATTTGTATATGTGAGAGAGTACCATGAAAGTTAGTAATTAATTGTTTATTACACCCAATCAATCAAGCTTTTTTCTTGAACTATCTATATACATACTAAAGGAATAACCACTAGAGGACACATGTCACTCTCACATTAATTTGATTTTCTTCCCAAATTATGATTAAATATATATTATATTTAAATTTATTTTATATCATTAATGCTAAATTAAATAAATTATTAACTTTCTTTTTCAATTGTCAATCAATATCTAATCTATATTAACCCACTTCTTGAAATAGAAAAAGAAATATTATTCATTATTAAAAATTTAGAAAATCAAAATAAAATCAAAATTTAGGTGCATTCAAGATGTTATATCAAGTGCAAAAAAAATCAATTATTTTTAGTGCGTACAATAAATCTTTTATGTATATAATCATTAAATATTGGAAAAAATATATTTCGTACATAACATGAGTAAAAAGCTTATGTATATAAATCTTTATTATATTATAAAGTAGTAACCATAGAGGACGTCACTCTCACATTAATTTGATTTTCTTCCCAAATTATGATTAAAAATATATTATATTTTTAATTTTATTTTATATCATGAATGTTAAATTAAATAAATTATTAACTTTCCTTTTTAATTGTCAATCAATATCTTATCTATATTAACCCACTTTCTTAATGTTGAAATATAAAATGAAATATTATTCATTATTAAAAATTTAGAAAATCAAAATAAAATCAAAATTTAGGTGCATTCAAGATGTTATTTCAAGTGCAAAAAAAAAAAAAAAGTCAATTATTTTTAGTGCGTACAATAAATCTTTTATGTATATAATCATTAAATATTGGAAAAAATATATTTCATACATAACATGAGTAAAAAGTTTATGTATATAAATTAAGAATATATACAAATACTTTTTAGATCATGTGATTATCATGAAAATATTTTTGTAAGAGAGATCATTAACCTAAGTGAATTTAAGAAACTGAATTATTCTAATATTAATATATAAAATAAAATACTATTTAAAAATGATGTTAAAATTACGTTAATAATACATATTTATAAAAATACTCTAAATATATTGCATTTTATGTCTTATTATTATATAGATTTCAATTCCAAATTAATTTTAATATAACAAATAGTTAATAAATGTATATGTGTGTGAATTTGTATGAATATTCTTACAAACTTCACTTAAAAGATCATAAAATCTTTAAAAAATGTAAAATATTAATCACTAAAAAATATTATTCATTATTATAATATTCTTCCAATTATTATATTTCTTACTCAAAATGTATTATATTTTATATTAATTTCTTAAAATATTTATTTTGATAACACCCGTGTATGACACGGGCTTTGTACTAGTGTTTAATATATTGCTTCAACATAAAAACTCATGTAAGACGGTCTCACGGATAGTTTCCGTGAGACGGATCCTTATTACCCATGTGTTGAGTCCATTTTCACAAATTTCAATATGAATTCTTAAGGGTGGATTATGGGTTGACCCGTCTCACACAAGAAGATTCGTGAGACGGTCTCACATAAGACCTACTCTTGCTTCAATATCGGATTACTTAATATCTTTTTTTCCTTAAAAGACAACATTGTCTCTTTCACACACCTTAATGATTGTACAATAGTCTCATGTAAGACCTAATCTAATTTAAATGAGATTTTAAGTTTTTATTTGTTTTTCAACATTAATTTGAAAACAAAATGATATAAGAGTTTCGAAAGTATTTTTTAAATATTTTAATAATTAAGAAAAATATCTCAATAACAAAAGATTTATTTAACTTAGAATGTGGTCAGTTAGGTACCCGACTAGTGGCTATCAAATTTTAGAACATTGTAGATACCTATAATTTTACTAAAACTAAAAGTGGATTCCAATGTGTGTAGATACCTATAATCTTATTAAAATTGGATTCCAATGTGCCTTATATTTTATTTGTGTGGTACAAGAATTCAAAAAAGAAAAAGAAAACACAAAGAATAATACATATATAAATGCAAGAACCTACTACCAAAATAATTATAAGTGGGTATCTAATATTTAGATATAAATTACTGAAACCTAATAATAATAATAATAATAGAAGCAGCCAAATAATACATTTTTGCTGAATAAATAAATATATTTTAGCTAAAAAAATAAAGGTTGAGAAAAAGAAAAAAGAAGGGGGAGAAGTCATGTGGAAAGATTCAGAGGGTGGGGCCCTTTAAAGCGGGCATGTGAATCTGTTGGCGCCTTTCAGTCAAACCCTATTCCATGTGCGCCGCTGCCTGCACCCCGTCCCCATCTCCTCTCTCTCTCTCTCTCTCTCTCTCTCTCTCTCATTAATTTAAGGATTTTTAGAGAGATAAGTTATAAATTCAGAATAATAATAATAATAATTTAAGGTTACTGATTATTTGAACTCTGAAATTATGATAATTTTAATTTTAATCATTTTTAGGTTTAGTTTGATCGAATTTTACATTGAATTTGTAAGTAAAGAAGATAAGTTGAACAACAATTATTTGATGAACCTTGGGTGACATGTTCTGCTTTTGAAAACATTGATTTCATCGGCTCTTTTTTCCTAAAGTTAAAGTTTTTTTGTTTTTGTTTTTATGCTTCAATCTTATTTAATTGTAGTGGAAAGGTATTAAAATAATAAAAACCATGGTTTTATAATTGAAAGGAAGAGATAATGTTTAAAGTCTCCAAATTGAAATTTAATATGATCATTTTCACCTTGATTTGCAACCTAATATTATTTTGGGTAAATTATAATGTCAAACTATAATGTTTTGTATATTTAGGTATTTAAATTTTGGAATTTTATTGTAAAATCAATTTTTGTAAATGGTATCAAACGACTACTATAAATAATTAGAGCAAGACTTGTGTGAGACCGTCTCACGTATCTTTTTTCGTGAGACGGGTCAACCCATGACCCACACTTAGCAATTCATATGAAAAATTGTGGATATGAATTCAATCCATGGGTAATAAGGATTCGTCTCACGAAAACTATCCGTGAGACCGTCTCATATGAGTTTTTGTGAAATAATTAAGGGCGCAATATTATCAGAATGAATATTCCTTTTCGTACCGGATTATTAGGATAAACTTTTGGGAATATTTTGTCATTTGTTATCTATAGCGGTCATTTGATTTCAAAGGTTGACAATTATTCAACAAAAGTTCTAAGTTCGGATATCATAGTGTAAGATAGGTCATGATTTTTGTAATATACGCTATGTTTGATTTCATGTGATATAAATAAGAGTAGATCTTGTGTGAGACCATCTCACATATCTTTTTTCGTGAGACGGATCAATCCATAACCCACACTTAGAAATTCATATGGAAAATTGTGGATATGTGTTCAATTCATGGGTAATAAGGATCCGTCTTACGGAAACTATCCGTGAGACTGTCTCACATGAGTTTTTGTGTATAAACAAATTCCAATTCCACACAACATCATTTCTCTTTACTCTTTTCTAATTTGTGTGTTTAGGATTAGGATCAAGAGCGATGTAGTGTGACTACACATTTTCAAACCTTACACAAATATCTGATTTTTAATATCTAAGATAGATTGATAGTTTAGGAAGAGGAATAATTAAAGGTAGTTAGAAGAGATGCATGGATGAGGATGATAAGCCAATCATAAATGTATGATCAGAGAAATCAATAATTTTTTTTATTTTTATTGTGTATTCACTCATTGGACGGTGGGTTAAAAGAATAATATGATTCTTTGTAGAATTTATATAATTTGGATTCCTCTCACACACTCTGACACAACGTTTAATACAATCATTTCTTAATTTCTTATCATTCTAATTATTCTCTTATTATTAAGCCTACCCAAACTACCACTTCGGCCAATCATCATCTTTATAGTAGTGTAGTAATATTTAAGCTTTTATTTATAATTTCATTTTTCTGATTTTTATTCATTTTCTTAATATAAGCTAGTAATGGAATATATTGTTCATATTACTATTATAGAATGTAGGTATGGATTTTCTTGGAATATGATGAAATGTTTAAATTATACTTATGACAACATATTTGTATTTTTTTATGTCAAATAAATAAATTAGTATCCAACATTTTAGTGCTTAAACATTCGCTACAGATTTATAAAAAAATGCATAAGTAGGTGACCCATATATTCACAAGTATAATTAACTCGTTTCAAAATGTGATAAAACTAACATTGCTTTATACTTTAAAGTTTGTATTATAAAATAAAAGTTTAAAATATGTTTATCGTGAAATAAAATATACGCAACTACACGTATATTTTATACATATTATCTAATATTTTTATTTATTATAAGATGAAATGAAGCTTCATCACTAATCATAAACTACATGTACACATAACATTATAAATTAAAAATAATATGTATTAATAATTCTAAAAGATAAGATGAAAATACTAAAATGTGTAATATAGTTGAATTTGCTATCTTGTATAAAAAAGGAAGAGAAATGAAAAATAACAATTAGGTGATGAAGAAATTAAATGGGCCCTTGTTTGGATAGAGGCCCAATCAATAGCCTGGACTGTTTTAATGTTAGGAAGGTGGGCCCAGTCCTGACATGTCAACAAAACCTCATTTATTGGCTTATAAGCACACGTACGCAATTAATGAAATCTTCCTATTTTAATGTCAATCTGAAAATCCGGTGTGTTACACAATTTTTTTAATTTCTTTTTCAAGTCAAATTATTAAAGTTCTTTATATTAGAATAATATTATAATTTATTTATTTCGAAATAAAAAGATAACGTACATTCTTTTAAAAGTAAAAATTATATATAATGCTATTAATTTTATTAGTTAACAATATAGTGTTATTTAATTATTTGTAATGAATTAAATATTCTACATGATATATACATATATATGTGTGTGTGTGTGTAATTTACTTCATTTAAAAAAAAAGTTGAGAGGTATATATGTATTGATTAGAATGGAAGAGGCGAAATAGAAAGCGATTGAACAAATTCACTATATTCCCAACATTTCTCATATCATTCTTTATCTCAAAATCTATTCTACGATTTACTTTTTTTTTTTTTTGTATTATCCAAATACTCTATATCATATAGCTATCTAAAAGCTTTGATAGATTTACTTTAAAACCTATAAATTACATGGAGAAAATGACATTTTTCTAAAGTTGTATGAAATAGGCTCTATAAGTTTGCTTCATATATAGCATATAGAAATTTAGTCAAAGTTATATAACAAAGAGTTATCAGTGTACTACTCAAAACCTAATGAGTGTCAACCTTTACCAAATTACCATTGAGAAAATCATTATGGATATCAACATGTCTGATATGTTGAGAAAATGATATGTTCAGAAGAAGTTTAATTATTGTTAGTTTTACAACATGATTAAGAGTTTCATTGTAATCGAATCCAGTTATTTTCGAATATCCTAGTGCTAGTGCTACCATCTATAAATGCTCCAATCTACAACTTCTTCACTAGTTTAAACATCTATTTGATTCCTAGCAACATTTATACTCCTCTTTCGCTTCAAATCCAGTTGAGTTTAAATGAATCAACTCAACTTCATTTCAGCTCATTTACTAACTATAAGCGATCGAGCTCATATAAAGAGACAAGACTCACTAACAAACCAAAAATAATTTAATAAATATGAAAATTAAAATTTAGAAGTATTCAATTTTATTATATCAGCATAATTTAAATTATCTATTTAACAATTACTCAACTTTTAATAAATATTTACAACTTGCTGAAAAATAAATCAAATAAATATGTTGATTATTTCTTTTGTAAGTAAATGGACGCGCGCGCGTGTATATATATATATATATATATAATATTTATTTTATTTCAAGTTAACTGTATATAATTTATAAGTTGACACAGAAACAGTGATCTTATATATGTACGAGTAGATTCATGCATGAGTTTAACAAATTAAATACTAAATCACATACTAACAAATAAAATATATTAAATTCACATTAAATTGTGAATAGTTCACTTCATGACTCGATGACTCAACTCAGTAATTAACTCACTGAGAAAAATGAGACATATACAAATGATGAGGAGTGGAGAAATGATCAAGTAGATCTTATATGAGATCAATAGTTTAATTCATAACTTATTGTTAACAATTTATATTGTAATCTGTAAAAATAAATTTAATATATAATATGAAAAAATCTCTCGTAAAAAGTATTTATAAAATTGTCTCGTATAAATGGATCGTGTGGTTATGTTTTTAGGCATAACAAGATGGGCCATAAAGAAACCAAAAAGTCCAATCCGAAGCCTAAATAGCACGTGTGGGAGGGCCACATGTCGCCATCAGCATTAAAGAAGTCACACGTGTGTCTACTCATCCCTTATTAAATGCTCTATGCTTTAACCTAGGATCCGGGATCCCTACCATGCAATGCATCTCATTCATATCCTTTTTGGATATTCATCTCTTACCAACCAACCAACTCTATGCTTCATTCCTCTCCCCTATACAATTCTTTTATTTTAATAATACACCGAAACTCGTGTGTCATGATGTTACGGACTATATTCCGTGAGATGGAGATCTACATGTAAATGTTGGCCGAACGGATTGTAAGACAATCTTGCATGTTCTTTAGTGTAATAGTGTAATGTCACATGCATATATGTTAACATTATGTGAGATTTGTATTTTAGTATGCATCAAAACTCATATGTCATGAATTTACAGATTATTTAGAGGAAGATCTGCAACCTACAAACATTGGTCACAGATCAATTTATAGGATTAAATTTGTGAGACAATTATTTGTACTGTAATATGGTAAAGCGTGTACAACATCAGTTTGTAACATTAATTGATTTGAATTGAAATACTCTGATATGGTGAAACAAGACCTGTGTAATAATATTTATGATCGATTCCTTTTCCAATTCTCTCTCTTAAAATATAACCAAGAATTCATGTTTCTCAATACAGTTTTCTCACTAGCTTAATTGTAATGTGTGTGTGTATATTGTCCACTAAATCACATCAAAAGTTTTAATTTTGTTTCTTTAAACGCATCCTCTAATTAAAGAATTCTAATCAACCATATATAGTTGATG
The DNA here is from genome assembly GCA_005771605.1 of Scutellaria baicalensis. Lineage (NCBI taxonomy): Eukaryota > Viridiplantae > Streptophyta > Magnoliopsida > Lamiales > Lamiaceae > Scutellaria > Scutellaria baicalensis. Next base: position 29,716,851 of record CM016723.1, on the reverse strand, counting down.
CAATTTTCTCTCCACTTATTTGTCTCATAAAATTATAAAACAAAGACTATTACAAATTAGATCAACTTTATAAATACTAGTTTAATATTACTATACATGCACGAACATATACACCAACTTCTTTATCAAAATCATTCGCCGACAATTAATTAAATACATAAATTCATGTTGGTTCCTTCCTTTTTTTTTTTAATAGTGAAATTAGAATAAAATGTGGAAGAAAGAATTGGAAAAGCAGCAAATAATTGAATGAATAGAGGTGTGTATGGAGGTCCACAATATGGATGAGGATTGAATGTTTATAAGGAGAAGACAAGTCCCAAAAAATTGTTCAAAGTTGAGATGTAATAATTATAAAGAAGTGGGACACATTTTGTCTGTGGTCCCAAGTGTATATGATCTGTATATATGAAATTAGTATATTTAGTAGGGTTTCATCTTCACTATGATCACAAGAGTTTGAGGAAATGCCAGCAGTGTTTGGTCCTAGCAACTAGCCATTGTGAAACATCTTAGTTTCTTCAAATTAATGGTGCATCCATTAATGGGGTATAGAACTTGCATTTCCTGCTTGGAATTCAACAATGCTTGCAAGTTGTGCCTTCTTTACTCCATCAAAAACCACGTCTTTGATGTCGGGTCATAATAGTTACCTAATAAGATTTACATTCTATCGATCTCATGTGATACATGACTTATGAAAGTCGAATTTGAAATGAGATTGATGGCCTGAATATTCTGATCTTATATTCATTCGATGATTCTTATCTAGTCTCATGAAGAGCTGACACTCGGAAATAAAGATCAGCTAAACACCAAAAGAAGTCGACTTAGCTTAATTCGATTGATATATCAATGTTAATTACTTTTGTCAAGAAGATAATATGTACATACTATTTTCTCGAAGGTCTCTCTTTCTATTTTTGTATAGACAAGATAATTCAAGAATTTGAGGTAAGTAAAATATTCTGATCTAGCTAGCTAGTAAATTGTCTACTATCGATGAGTGTGACATGCATGTTTGTGATTTAATTATTTGATAGAAAAAGAGCTTGGCTTAATTTTAGCTTGATTTGTCATACATGAATGTGAACACATGATTCATAATACGTGTAAAATATAAATTGAATAATTGGGTGATTTGTATGGCTTAAAATTCTATATTTCTGGAGAAAAATTGTTTGAGCAATTAATGTTTGGTTTGTCCTGAAAAATAAGTTAATGGTATTCATATAATTTACGTTCACCATTTTTAGTGGTGCTTCCAACCATAGCTTACATTAATTGACATCAAATAAAAAGTTGTCTCTCTTACCTCATTAATTACTTGATTTGATTTTTATGTATTTATTATATATCACTATTTTAAAATTTATTTCGTTTTCATATTTACTAACTATGTTCCCAGCAATATCTATCAACTAAAATTGTTAAGTCTTGCTTGTTTTGAATTTTCCAGCAATTAATTGATGTCACATTTAATCGTGAGTTGCAATTTGTGGACTAAATTTACATCAATAATAGTCAGTTTAATTAGGGCTAAATAAATATGGAATTTAGTTGGATAATTCATTTTTGTTCATTAATGTTATTTATTTTTATTATCCATATATCCTTCTACAAAACAAAATTCAACTACATGAAGCTAAACTCGAGGGCTTTGAATTAATTGATTAGAAAAAGAAATGGAATTTGCCTTAAAATTCAAGTTGTTGGGCCAAGTTCTTGGCTTGATTTAAACTCCATTTAGTTAATAACTAACTAGAGTAACTCTAACATGATATTTTATGTAAAACAAAGTTTTAAGGATCAACAAAAATGACTTCAACTCATTCAATACAGTCAATATCAGTTTCACATAAGATTATAAAGTCGTGTCTCCTATAATTGTGTGAGACGAAATTTCATATAAGTTTTCATTTAATAATTAATCTTGAGTCAACCACTGTACATATTTAGGATTGTTTTAATTTAAACTTATTTATATAATGAAATATTATATATAACAAGGTAAAAGAAGAAAAGAAAATAGGGAATATACCAATTTTGAAATATATGGAAACTAAAATATTCTATGAATATTGGAAAGCTAATTTGACAAACTATAAATAATATGTCTTCAATTTTTACATATAATTCTCATAAAAAATCAGTAAAAAAAAAAAAAACGACATGAACTGAAATTTCAGCGTAATAATGGAGTTAGACCTGAATTCTCTCCAGCCATATCTTGAGCATCTAGATCTTACTAGAATATGAAAACCAATAAATTTTTCTCAATGCTCAACCACACACAAATAAGAAACCATGAAGCTTAGAGATTTGCTCTATCATTTTAATTCAAATTCAAGAAAAGCTAATTAAAGGTTTAATTAAGGCCGATTCAAACTTTCTATTAATCAAAGTGAATACAAGTCCTTTTCAGCTTGTTAAGCAATGAATATAAGATACTTTTTTTTTTTTGATTATGAGATAATTATTTTCAATTTTATATCAATCATTAATTAAATCGTCATTTAAATAATAATCATATTTTAGCCGGCTCAAACATTATTTTCAAATTCTATAAAAAATTAAATAAGCTTGGTTAATAGTCTATTAAATACAACTTATCTATCTATTTATATATATACTAGAATTATACCCGTGCGATGCACGGTTTATAATTTAATTTATTAATTTTAAATTTTAAAATAATATAATGTGATAGTATTATCGTAAATATATCAATAAGAATTTAGACATTTTATCTCTATTATTTCTCATTTTAAATACTATTATGTTTTTAAAATGCAAACAATAATATATATATATATATTTATATTTTTGTTGAACAATGAATTATAAAATCTATATTTAAAATATAAAGTTGTTAAAATGACACCAATTTTATAAAAAAATTAAATTAAATTTAGTAATGAGAAACATTTATTGTGTTATGGATGTTAAACGATAATTGATATTAAAAAAGCCATTTTAACTCCTAAAAATATGTTATGCATGTTGCAGTTTATAATATAGACATAAGTGTCATGATAAATATATTATTGTATTTTTTGATGCATGCTTAATAAGTGTTTAATTTTATTGACAAAACTGCATATTCCCTGACGTTCACAATTATAAATTTTCTTGAAATTTTCGGTCTAACCAATAACTTAATTATTTATAGTTAATTAAAGAAAATATATAAATACCAAAATATATTGCTATATATATTCAAATAACGTAGATAACTGAATATTGAACCCACTTAAATTGACAAATAAACCAAACAATTATATAAAAATGTTTTTCATTATAATTAATTTCTCCAAAAGTCTAAAACTTTGTATTTTGAAATTTATTTTTTTATTTCCTAATCTTTGTTTAATTTAATCATTTGTTTTTGTATTTCTAATTATGTTAAATATAATTATGCACAAAAATTTAATATCAAATTTATACATTGTTATTTTTTACGATGCAATGTAAATTAACAAATTAGAATTCTTAAAAAATGATAAATTTGATATATCATGCATTAACAACAAATTTTAGATGAAGAACTATTTAATTTGAAATTATGATTTGTTAAAAAACCTACATCCCTAAAATTGTCTCATGGTAAAATTAAAAATTAAAAATTACAATAAACAAATTATAGTAAAAACGATAAAACTGATCAATCATATATTAAACATAAATTCTAAATGAATAAATCATTTAATTTGAAATTAAGATTTCTTATTTAATATGCATTAAATATACACTCATTCACTTATAACCCACTTGTTATCAAAATTGTGAATACAAAATAAAAGAAACAATTAAATTCTAAATACAAAAATGATAAATTTGATATATCATAGATTATAACAAAAATTTAAATAAAAAAAATGATTTAATTTAAAGAATGTGATTTATATAAATATAAAAAAAGGTAAAAATAACATACATAGTCTACCAATAGGCTATAAACCAACCTAGTGGACCCTACAATCCTTAAAAGTATAAATTTTTTTATTTTTGATTTTTTTAATTCTTGTAACTAACTTATTTCCAATTATAGTATGTAAATTTAGGAGGAAAAATTAGTAATTCTATTTTTATTGAAGGTCTTCTTTATATATATATATATATATATATATATATATAGATTGTAATAAATCAAGATTTGGGATATTGAAAATGAATAATAGTAGAAGATAAAAGTTGGAAAAGGTGAAGACAATTTGTTTCTTTTAGCATTCATTGTGTCCGTACCACTAAAATGCGACCCGTCAAAGCTTATGGATATGAAAAGCACATGACCAAGGTTGGGAAAATGGTTGAATTTAAATTCCTCTAATTCATTTTAATTTTTTAAGAGAAAAAAAAATCAGTTGTCCCTCAAAATTTAGGCAATATATTTCCAATATATATTTTGTTATCAAGATTTATATATATAATGTGCTTAAATATATTTTGATTTTTTTATGTCATAGTTTATGGCAAGAAATTTAATATTTGTCCATTTTTTGACAAGTGATCGATGATTTTCATCCCATAAAATAAAATAAAATAAAATAAAATGTTATTTGATCTACGGTTGTTCTCAATGCTTGTATTTATAATTTGAAATAATGCCACAACTTATTCTATTTTGCTCTACTTATAAACGAAACATTTAAAATAGTTTTAGTTTCTACAAATATTAATTTAATCATATATCACTTTTTTTTTAATAACTTTTCTACTATATTACTTTTGTTAATTCGAATTATCAATTCATATTCACAACGAAACAATTCCTTGTTTTTTAATCAATGTATCTACAACTTCTTTTATTATGAAACCTGTCATTCATCATGAAGCTAAATTTATTGCATGCAAAATGTGGTGAAGTCTGGAATTTATTCTATAAGGGAAACTCAAATACTTGCATTAATGAAGACTATTATGTGAGAGCTTAATTTGGTTTTCATCATATATATAATTTTCGAATTGATGCTAAGTATATATAGTTGATGCAATTCACATATATAGATGATGAAGATATATTATTTCGAATTTGGCATCTCATTGTGTCAAGTGTCACTCAATTGTTTTCTCTGGTGCACCGATCAAGTTGCACGTTTATTGGTTTTTTGAAAAAAAAAATATATACAATTTTGTTCATCTTTTTACCATAAGCATATTAATGACCACATATTAATGTGCTAATTTTTAATATTTCACAAATTGATCAATACACGTATTAATTATAACTTACAAGATATAAAGAAATAAAATCTTTAGTTAGATATACTTACAATGAGCATGTTAACATTTTCTTTTAACTACACATATTCAATAATGTGTCATTATATATACTATATATACATATATCATGAGAAAATAATTAATTAAACAAAAAATGAGTAGGACTCTAATGATCATCATATCATTTCACAAACTCATAATTTTATGACACGGTCCACACCTTAATCACAATCAACAATTTATAATCTCTAATCCACATGAATTATATAAAACCTAGTTAAGTTCAAGAACAAATGAGATCGATCCCATTTCATAAAATTATATTGGTGAAGTAATTTTTCAAATTTTTAGTTAAAAAATAAAAAATTATGGCCGCTAGTGATGTGACCATTGACCATAAATTTTGATAGGTAAGTTTCATTATACAAGTCTGACAAGGTCGTTAACTGGGATCGATTCAATGAACTAAATTTCAAACTACTACAAATTCATGAGTATAATTAATTACATGTGTTATTTACTCCACCTAATTACATAATTAAATTAAACAAAAGTGTAATTAATCACACTGCCCAGAGTTAATGCCTTTTGACTTTATGGATATTGTTGCCCAAAGTAGTTAATATAACATCCTATGTCTCTTCCTCTAATTCAGAATCCTATGTCTCTTTTTTCACATTACTTTATTGCTCTTTTATCTTTGTGACTACATTTTCATGCTGTTTTTTCGTATTAATTAACAATGAAATTTTTTTTTTGGTCAAATAACACAAAGTTCGGTTTAGTAATCATTAATTTTCATATAATATTGAGAACCCCAATTTCCTTTTTAGATTTTCACTAAGTTTCTTTAATTCCATCATTTTATTGTCTCTCACTTTGTTAAACTAAATAGAATTACTTTAGGGAGTGGAGAAGAATTCTCATCCAATCGTTAACCTCTCAGTCGGATGAGATTTAAATCAAGGGATATGTCCTAATTATCTCAAGCGGATGAAATATAAATTAAGGAAACATGTGTCGCTGAGAATTTCTCCACACATCAATACAATCCTTATCATTTGGTTATGGTCTAAGCCACTAAATAGACCTACCTATAATTATAATAGAACTTTCTTTTTTATTAAAGATGAATTATTTATCATCATCAAGATCGAATTAATTAATATTACAAAAACAAAATACCAATATATGATTACACAGACAAACTAGGTGAAATCTAACCTACAAAATAAAGAGTGTCATGTATGTCATTATTTGTATTTATTTATGATTCTTGAGAAGATATAGATCATTGTAAATCTGAAAAAATCATTTATTTAATTGCAAGATGAAAACAGTTAGAAATGCATGATGAGAACAAATCCAACGTGTCAACGGATTAGTTCGTTATTGGAAAAAGGAGGGTGTAATTTTTATTAATAAACTTGAGCCGACAAAACCGCCTTTACCTTATTTTCTACATTAACATCTTGCCACATAGTTTATAGGGAATCAAACTAACTTTATTTAATTATATACATAAATGATCTTAGACATGTTTTCCCCCCAACCTTCATCATTCATGGATTCTAAATTTGATATATATTTTTATATTAGATCAAATGAATCCAAATCGTTGATTAAAACTAACAGAATCTGTGTAATGTATTGAATCTGACTAAGTTTTAAAGTTAATATTACAGAATGAATGATACAAAGTTTACACACAAAAATTGTCGAATCATGTGTTTATATATTATTTACCCCATAGATATATAAACTGGTCTTGTATTTATAAATTCTTGAGATAATGTTTTGCTATCTACAATTCAACTTAAAACATATTTTCATAAATTTATTTCGTTTCATGAGATATGAATTGCCCAATTAACGAAATAGGATATTTGCTCCCATCTCCTAATACATTATATATGCATGAACTCACATATTTGAACAAGTAATTGGAATTCATAGGAAATTAATCTCCTTAGTTTGCTCAAAAATATTTCCTTCATCCCAAAATAAGTGTCGTTTTAACAAGTAAATTTTGTTTCAAAATAAACGTCGTTTTCAAATCTCAAGACATATATACATACAATGTATCAAAAATATTCATATTCACCCCTATCAAATTAAATGTGCTAAATAAAAAATTTAAATAAGGATGTGTCCGACAGACTTCTTATCACATTTCTTCATTCATATTAAAAAACTTAAAACGAGTCTATTTTAAAACTAAAAACGACGCTTATTTTAGAAGATGACATTAATAACAAGAGTTACTCTCCTGTGCACCAATTGCACGGATCCAAATGGGCCGCGCGCGGGCTGTCCAAGGGCTGGGCTGGCCCACGTACCCAACCCGCGCCTCTTTACTTTTTCGCATGTTTTTTGTCGTTACCTTCACGTTATGTTAGTGTTACCTTCGTGTTATGTTAGGGTTACCTTCGCGTTATGTTAATGTGCCCCATATCCAAATTTCATACCCTTAGTTTAAAATCACTGAACTAAAATAACACGAATGTAACACTAATATAACATAAAAGTAACATGAAAGTAACATTAATATAACATGAAGGTAAAAACAATGTTAATCATACCTTAATGTTATGTTAGAGCGACCCTCACGTTATGTTAAGGCTACCTTCATGTTATGTTAGTGTTACTCTCATGAGGGTAACACTAACATAACATAAAGGTAACTCTAACATAACATGAGGGTATGAGTCGTATGACTGCCTGAAGCGAATCTTGGTGGGTTTGAGGGCACGTGAGAGTGCGTTGGAGCAAGTGAAAATGCATGTCAAAGACGTGTGGGACGGGTCGACCCGAGTGCATGGATCCATGCACCAGTTGTACAAAATATTTTGCCTAATAATAAATAATATTTTGTTACTAGAGTGAGTTGGGCATGCCCATAATCACATGTTCCATGGTACCATACATCACATAGTAGCATTGGGCCCCACCAATGAAAGCCCACATGCCCATGCCCAACTCATTCCTCCCTCGACAACCCCCGGCCCCACCTCACATGCCCTGCTTCCTCTTCCACCTTTCCCATTTATTGCAACAAAAGAATATTACGATAAATTGTGAAAATTAAAATGATTAGTAATCGACGGCCCAGATCTCAGAACCGAATCTGAGCCGTCGATCTATCGGGCCCACAGCCTTGAATAACAGCAGTTGCCTTTGTCCCACCTCTGCTCCCCCTTTGCATCCAATTTGCCCTTCTTTCACCCGACATCTGTATCTCCCCTTACAAGTCCATGTCCCCACGCTGACCCCTCCCACCACACGCTCCCCCCCACTCGTCAAATACACGCGCACGTGTCTGTGGACTCTCACCAGCGCGTGCTGCCACAAACGCGTGGGCCCGCCCATGCACACGGGGAATAAGCTATCCAGCTTATGTCTCTATCTATATAACTTTGCCTTCTTTCCTCACAACTCATTCACACCTTCCCAATTTTCAATACATATATACGAACAATTCTATACGAAAAAGAAGAGAATTATCTAGATTCAGAAGGGTTTATAGCCTTTGATTTGAGGAATTAAAGATGGAAGGAAGAGGGGTTTATGAGAGTGATTTGAATCTTAAAGAAACCGAGCTGAGATTAGGGTTGCCTGGGAGAGATGAATCGGGATCGGAGGTGAAGAAGAACAAGAGATCTAGTTCGGAGATGGATGGGTCGGGTCGAGAGCAAGAATCCGAAGCACCGGCTCCAAAGTAAGTTCAAATTCTAATTGTTCGATGTCTTGTTTGTGTGCATATGATTGTTGTGTTGGCAGTTGCTGACGTGGGATTCATGTTATTGCAGAGCACAAGTGGTTGGGTGGCCGCCGGTTCGATCTTACCGGAAAAGTGTTATGCAGCAGAAGAAGGCTGATTCCGATGGGTCGGGGATGTTTGTGAAAGTGAGCATGGATGGAGCCCCATATTTGAGAAAGATTGATCTCAAGTTTTATAACAACTACTTTGATCTACTCAAGGCCTTGGAGAACATGTTTAAGTGCACCATAGGTAAGAAACAGACTGCTCAATTCTCTCTCTCTCTCTTCTCTCTCTCATGATGTTTTTGTTGTAGTAATGTGTTACTGATGATGATTTGTGTATGTATCAGGGGTGTACTCAGAGAGAGAAGGGTACAATGGATCTGAATATGCACCAACATATGAGGACAAGGATGGGGACTGGATGCTTGTTGGAGATGTTCCATGGGATATGTTTGTTACATCTTGCAAGAGGATGAGGGTCATGAAAGGCTCTGAAGCTAAAGGCTTGGCTTGCCATCTTTAGAGAGAGAGAGAGAGAGAGAGAGAGAGAGAGAGAGATGAACTGCTGCAAGTGATTAATGAAAGAGGCGATGATGGTGTGCAAGAATTGATGGGGGATTTTTGGGCCTCGGAGATTAAGCTTTGCACAAGGAGATCCAAGATGGGTTCTTTATTGAGATGATGGTGGATCATATCATGTACAAATTAATGTTAGGGAAATTGATGTTTTTTTCTTTCTAATTTGTATTGGTTTTCCATTTTGTGTATCAATGTAGTCACACAGAGAGAGAGAAGAATACACACAATATTTATAGTGGAGAAAAGCAAAATCTAAACATATATACACTTTCGATTTCAACATTTTAGATCGGAGTATTTAATTTCATTTCCTGTTTGGGCCTTCTACAAAATTTATTCTACAGATTTGATATATACTCATTATGCACAAGAGAATATGTTTTTCATCCTTCTCAATCTGCCCATGTTGCAACTTTAGAACTTAACGTTCATCACTTGACAAGCTAGTTGAGCCTGCAGGAATTCTACAGATCTCGAAACTCATTAAAGTTGAAGTAAATAAACAAATGTTTTCTATACCAGATGCATGGATCACCCGGATCCAAGCAGTCTGGTCCGGTTTTTTTTTTTTTTTTCTTTTCTTTTAATTCTTCTACGCACTTGATTTTTTAATACTGATCATCACCTTTATATTGTATTAGACATACCTTTATATTATATTAGATGTACATTTATGTCCAAATTTCATACCTTAAACTTAAAAAAAAAAACTCTAACATCGGTACATGTACAACATGTACCTTTACATAGGATTAATCATACATTTATGTTATCTTAATTAGACATACCTTATATCTATTACCAATATATATATGGGACAAACTATACACACCCCTTCAATTCCTAAACACACCCCATTTAAATAACATAAATTTAAAATATTTACATAATTACCAATTTACCCTTACCAATTTACAGAGTGTTCGGCGGGTGGCCGAACATCTTGAAGAGTGTTCGGCAATACGCCGAACATATTACAGAGTGTTCGGCGGGTGGCCGAACACTATGAAGTCTGTTCGGCGTATTGCCGAACACACTTAGCATTGTTCGGCCAACCAGGGCCGAACATACCCAGAATTTCTAACATACGAGATTTCATATTTGAAGTCCAAATTCAACTCAAATTTCATCAAATCGAACACATAAACTATGTAAACCCTAAACCCATAACCCAAATATGATTTCTACACAAATTTCATACAATTTCTCCCACATTAAACATAGTATATGACAAATTTGTTTGGTGAATTTGGTTGTTCATTGGGATCCATAGGAAGAAGTACACTTGGATTGATCGAACTCCTCCACACCCGTTCGATTACACGCCGTACGCACTATCAAATGTTCGGTAGCCTTTGAGTCCAAATTGGATCTTCCTCTTCTTCAAAACCGTTCGAACTCGTTTCCAAAGTGTGGAGAAGAGAGAAGATGGGGTGTGTGAGGGATTTGGGTGGTGTGGGGTGTATAAAGTATTTGATTATTTAGTTTTTATTTTATTTCATAAAGGGTATAATTGTAATGTTGTGGGGTGTGTTTAGAAATTGTGGAAATGTTTTGATTTAATTGTGGGTGTGTTTAGTAATTGGGGTGTGTTTAGGATTAAATGGGGTGTGTATAGATTTTCCCTATATATATATATATATATATATAACCTACATAAAAGTATATATATTTCTTACAAAATATGAATTGGATTTTATTCAAGGTTATAATATTAATTTATGATTTTCATATTTAAATATTTTTATATTAAAATTTTAAACTAAAATCATATAGAACTTTATTATGAGTGAGACTCTATTATATTAGGACTCTAATTTACTATGAATTTTTTTTTGAATTTATTTTAATTTAATATAGATTGTATATCGTTATAAAAAATTATTATTTAAGGTTAATAATAATATAATATTTTTTTTATTAAAAAACTCATCATCCATGTGTGACGCACGTGTTGATACTCGTAATATATAAAAATATGACTAACATAGTTAAAATGTATAACTAATATAACTAAATGTATGTTTAATATTACTAAAAAGTACGAATGTATAGTTGAAAATTTTAAGGGTCTTTAATCAAGATATGAATGTATGACTAACATTATATAATATATGTTGGAGCGAATTTGAGTGAATTGAAGCGCATCCACACAGACGAGTGGAGGTGCGTGAGAACGCATGGAAGCGTGTTTTTTAGATGCGTGAGCGGGTCGATTCAGATGTTGCATAAAAGTTTTTGTGTTGAATAACCACTTCATTGTGAGGCGCTTGCCCGTGAAAGCCATGGTCTAACCTTACACCCTCTATTACACTATTGCAGAAAGAAAATACAATGAGCCAAACACCGTTGAAAGAGCTGAGAAGACCACCACACTAGACAAGGAAAATATAGTGCTTCGATTTTTTTTTACAAAAACTTGTGTAAAATGATCTCACAGATGATTTTCGTGGGACGGATCCTTTTTATCCGTAAACTAAATGCATATCCACAAATCTGTACGTGCATTGTGATGTGTGAGTTATGAATTGGTCTATCTCTTATGAAATAATTCGTCTTTGTTCTTTTCTTGTGTACCTTAATATATGTCTCCTAAAAATAAATATAATATTATTAAAAAATACTTTAAATAATTTTGAATTAATTTGTGTTCCACCTATATTTATTAGCAATTAATAGAACATTAGAAAATAAAAAATATATTTGGAACATATTTGGACCTGAAATGGATCGGACCCATCAAATAAATGTAAAGGCCCATAATCTAATTGGGCCGAACCAAATTGTGGTCTTGTGTAAAACACGTTCCTTAAACGACGTTGGCGCAGTACGCACCCCGTTAATGTTAGAAGAACTAAATTGAGACCCCCGATTTCTATCTATTTCCTAATAATCTCTGCATCGTTTCCAGTTGATACAGCTCGGGTTCGTTCAGATTGGAACAGGATGCTGCGCCGTCTCGCCGCTCAACGATTTTATGAGATCCGTCAAGCTTTCTCTCAGCTTCCCCAGGTTTTGTTCCTCTCGATTTTTTTGATTTTTTCCTCTTGTTTGGCCCATTTTTTTTTTTCATTCTAAATGGGTGTTTTTCCCCTTTTTTGCAGGCGTCCAGATCGTTCTCGACCGCGCTGAACTATGTGAGTTGTGATTATTCTTACTGGATCAGATTTCCCTATGCGTATTAGATTAGCAAACTGTTTTTTTTTTTTTTTGGGGAGAAATTTGATACATGAGGTTCTGGTAATCAGCACATTGATGGTCCGGATAACAATCCAGACCTTCCATGGGAATTCACGGAAGCGAACAAGGAAAAGGTTAGTTACTCGGTGTTTCAGATTATTAAAAAGCTCTGATTTTTCCCCTTTAAATTTTGAAATCGGAACGCGGAGAATTAGATGTTTCAGTAATCGTGGAGCCCTTAACTGTTTTTAGCTAGTGTAAGGTGGAAGTGGTGTTTGCCTTAGTGATTTGCAGTGATCAAGAATGTGATTAGACTTGGCTGGAGTAATGATACATGTTAATAACCACTATGTTTATGCTGTGGTACTTGTTGTAAGCTAATGTGCTTTGTATTATAATTCTTTTTCTTCTATTTGGAATTTTTCTAATACTTAGCCGAAGTAGTGATACTGCATTGGTGAAAATGCCTACCTGTAGTTTATGTGATTGGTCTTCACTCTTGTCATTCTAGGAATACTCTTTAGTGAAGGATATGACGAGATTTCCACTTTGCAATATTTTAAGCACAGCTCATAATTCATATGTGTTCTTCTGTTTTCCCATTATTAATGCTGTCTCGGTAAACACTTTGCCTATTAAATCATCTGTAATATTGGATGGTAACTATCAGGTGTTCATTATTTTGCACAGGCTAATGAGATAATGTCCCACTATCCTTCCAACTATAAGCAATCTGCTGTCATTCCTTTGCTTGATCTTGCACAACAGCAACATGGAGGTTGGCTTCCGGTTTCAGCAATGAATCATGTATGTTAGTATGAGTTATTACTTATAAATTTGTGCTAATAAGATTGATTTAATCTAACTTGTGTTAGTGGCATGAATTTTGGAATATGCAAGACTCAAGAACTAGGTTATGTTTAGTGGTAAAGTTGCTTCATTATGATGTTGACATTGAAAAGAAAAAAAAGATCAGAATCTCTTTTTCAGCTATGATATAGACAAATGCAGTAACATGTATAGATTTACTTGTAGGATATTGTCGAGGGGAAAAAAAAGGTGAACTCTGTTTACTATTCAGGGTAGCACACACATGTGTAGATGATGACTCATCTTTGCTAAAGAAATTAATCAAAGATTATATGAAATGAAGTGCTTGGCTTTTACACTGCTTTTAGCGTATTACTCTGGTTACTTCACTTTAACCTTTGTTAGTTTCTGTCTTCTTGTCAGTTATAGTTATGATGTCAATTTGTCACCCCAATCTAACAAAGTAGTGTGAGATACTAACTAATATTTCCCATTAAAGCTCTAATTACTGATCTGATGATTTGTAAGATATGGTGCCTTTCCTGATGCTTCAATATGGTATTGAGATACCTGATAAGTTTGATTAGACCAGATTATCCATTTATATGAAAGAACCTCTCTTCTAATATTCCTGCCATCATTAAAGGTTGCTAAGGTCATTGGAGTAGCTCCCATTCGTGTATTTGAGGTCGCAACCTTCTATTCAATGTTCAACCGAACAAAGGTAACTTAACTCTGCATCAAATTAATGATACTATTTAAGATGTGGCAACTGGTTTTCGTGGAATTCTCATTAGTTCAGTTACCTTTTGGTAATTTAAGGTTGGTAGGTACCACCTTTTGGTATGTGGCACTACTCCTTGCATGATACGCGGTTCTAGAGAAATTGAAGAAGCATTATTGAAACACTTGGGGGTAAAGCGCAATGGTAAAGTCCTGCATGACATTTCTCCTGTTCTTTCATTTGGAACTCCATTGTGTCTCTGAAAAGTGGAATCTTCTTGAGCTTGTCTTGATTTCAAATTGAATTCAAAATTGCAGAAGTAACTAAGGATGGCCTGTTTTCTGTCGGAGAAATGGAATGTATGGTGAGTTATCTCATGAGCATCTTTTCTGTCATTGCTGTTGTCATGCTTGTTCTTATTTTGCTGGTCTGCTCATTGACTGCTAATGGAAGTATTTCTTCCCCACATGGAATAAGGGTTACGACTGCTCTACAATCAGAGGTGCATTTGGCGATAATATAAAAATATTTTTTCCCCATCATTTACCTATATAACCCACACAACAAGTGTATGTCGAGTGTTTCACTCACCGTGATAGACTAATATGCAGTCTAAATTCACAAAAGTTTGTTAACACTTTGTTCTTTTGTGGGCATTGGGACTCCCTCTTCATCGTCTATGAATTTAAGTCAACACTAAGCTCATCTGAACTGATAAGTAGTGCTGGAGCATGAGAAGTTAAAGTCTCAATATCAACTGATTACCCCACTAATTATATCATGAAGAAACTGACATTTTTCTTCTCCAATGGGGATGATATTCTTCCTTAGGGATGTTGTGTGAATGCTCCAATGATCACAGTTGCTGACTACTCAAATGGTTCTGAAGGATATACCTATAATTATTATGTGAGTACCATTTGTTTCAGTATTGTAATACTGTAACAGTAAAAGATTCAGAAATCATTCTCTTTTGATTGTTACAGGAAGATGTTACTCCAAAGCGAGTTGTTGAGATTGTGGAGGCCTTCAAACGAGGGGAGAAGCCGCCGGTAAGACAACAATGGGTGCTTTACTGAGATAGTTAATCAAGTCACCTGCTCTATTTTTCTCATGTACATTTTATTTATTTACTTTTCAGCGTGGTACACAAAATCCACAACGCATAAATTCTGGACCAGAAGGTGGGAACACTACATTGTTAGGCGAGCCTAAGCCCCCTCCATGTCGAGATCTTGATGCCTGCTGAACAAGTTGAATTTTACCTTGTTGTTCCTAATAATGATGAAAAAAATACTGGAAGCTAAGAGCATCCATGGGTGTAAGATGTTTATTACCCGAATCGAATTGGAGATTTTCATTTTGTCTTCTTTGGCTCTTCTTGTCAGCCATGGTATGAATGTACTTGTGTGCTGAGTTATTTATTTTCACATCAAGGGATATCGATAAGGACATGGCCAAGGCATTGGAAACCTTGCTTTTACTTGCAAATTCTTGGGCTAAGCTTCAAACTTCCTCAGTTGCATGATAATCTTGACTTAAATACCGACTGAGCGTTTGGTATCTTGAGGCCTTTTAAAGCTGCAGCATTGAGGAAATGGATGGTTATATACTTATATCTGCTTTTGCTTGATCTTGATCTTGATCTTGATGCATGAATTTTCGATCTTAGGAAAGCCTCTTGCAGGTAAAAGGCTAATTCTATACCATACACCATTGAATGTATGACATGTGATTCAGTTCAAAAAATTAGTGTTTTATGTTTTTTTTCTTTCTCAAACACAACATTCCCTACGCCCCGGCTATGTCTATCATATTAATGTGGATATTATCACAATGCATAGGATGTGTGATATATGTAAAGTGGTTTGATAAAATGAAAAATACTAATCAATGATTTTCAAAATATACCATTTGTTACACACCTTATAGTGGGTAATACCCATATTGAAAAGGGTGGAATTAGTGCCACAACAACTGAATTTATGTCTGTTTTATTGCATAAGTTGGTCAATTCAGTAACTCTGTGTCTGAACTTTTACATATTTATGAGAAATCCTGTTAACTATAACGTCTTTCATGTCAATATGATCACGACACAACTTGATAATACACTATAACCTTTAACTATTATTTGTGTTGATAGATCATGACATGATGATAACAAAATACTCAGAAGCCAATTTCACTGTACCACATGTTAATACACGATAGTGCCCTACAATTCATTATCAAGAGTTTAAAATGGATTGTTTTTAATAATAATAATAATAAAATGTGCCACTTAACAATTTAGTGTGTTGCATCATATCATTAAGACATGAACGAATATGTAACTATCAATTCAACGTCGCATCTATTTGATTTTAATCAATGTCGTAGTTGACACGATTATAACACATTTTCCGTTTGTTATCGAGTCCACACAATGAAATACAGATGCAGTAAATTCACAAAGACAAACTTTTTTTTTTTTTTTTTCTGGTATTTATTGTAATTATGTTAAAAATTGCCCACTATACATACTATACAGCTAAGCCTATAAGAAGTTGAGTGAGGAAATCTAATTTTATTTTTATATTATGATAAATATATTGTACATCATTCAATATAGTTAATCAAAACACTTAGTGTTGCTCATGATGCCTCTTTGTGTTTTTTGTTAGTTACATCAGCAAGTGCTTAAGGAGGTGCCCATATGTAATACGGTCACAATTCATAATGTTTCCATGCACACAGCCTCGTTTCGCTTCGTTTCAATACGAGGATGCAACGTGCAAATATTAATCACGATTAGACTCCCACGTGATTTTTTTCAAATCATTAGTAGATAAAATCACCTTAGCCCTTCATTATCTAAAATATCAGCTAGTAGGAAACACAACTGATATTTGATACATAAATATTGATAGAGAGAAGTCAGATAGCCTGTTGAAATCAACCCACCATGTCCACAAGACCAATGATACACAATTGATTTCTGTTGGACTAAGCTTCCTACTTTTCCGGACAAAACAAACATTATCTATTCTATCATCCATCTCCACTTGCACTACGATTGCGATGATATCTACACATTGGTCCCTTTGAAGGGCCCCCAAATCCACTAACAAAATCACCCCCCCCCCCCCCCCCCCAATATTAAATGCTTTCATCACCAACAATTTGTCCAAATATCCCACCATTGATGGGGAAAAAACACGGCATATCAAAGAGAAGTTTGACATTCTCACCTCTACTTGAACCAAGGACATGAGTGTATGCCTCCTTTATCTTTAAAACGGTGTTAACCTGGCCTTTGATTAGAGCTAAAAATGGTGGGAGCAGAGCATGAGGAACCAATCGAAATCGGGTGGAATTAGGACGCTTGGCTTGAGTCGGACGATTAATGGATGTGGCAGTTTGAAGGATTATGATGGGGGATTAGACTCAGGTTTCACGAGTGTGACAGTTTCTGGAGTTTGCGAGTGGTAGATAGCCGAGGCAAGAGATATGGGCATAAGGCAGAGTGCCTTGGATTGAAGAAGTTGCATGGCAGCTCCAACATTTTCTTCCATGAGTTTTGCAACCTGTCTTTCTGTTCCATCATTTGACCACTTCTCCCAGGCTGGCTGAGCTCTTCCACCGTCACTGCCTTCTTCCTTTTACAGTAAACCATAAAGATGGTATAAGAGAAGGCACTCAAAAAACGCTTGCAGTAAATAAATATCGATTTTGGTTATTAGTTATTACCTCTATAGATGATATTGGGATGTCTGTGACAAGTGGAGCTACTGCACCAGCTCCCCCCAATCTACTCATGCTCAACACCTGGAGGATTAATAAAATAACATATGGAAAGAAGTGCAATTAAATTAGGTAAAGAAATTTCAAGTGATGACACTCATTCAGCAAAAGTAAGCCACTCATATTAAATAGAAATCAAGAAAAAAATACTGGAATGCTAGAAAAAGATAACATAGAAATTTAACCATCAGTCCCTTGTTCATTAAAAGGGTTTATATAATATAACATTGGTATACTCATGATTTACCAATGGGAGGAAAGGTAATGATGTTATATTCAATCGACTCCCAACACTCAACTGTAATATGAAGCCATTGGAACCAAATAAAAAATAAAAAAAGGGCAAGCAGATTAAATATTGTGATTAAAGTGAACCAGACAACCTTTAGAAGGTAAAAAGCTAAATCATTTTAGCAGCAATGCAAGATACATGATAAGGAGTAGAGCCAGAGGCAGTTGTAAAGGCCAAATCTGACTCTATACTAATGCATAAGAAACATCTCCACTCCACTCAACACTCACAACATACTTGAATCTGAGTAAAACCAAAAAAGAGTTAAACTTGACTACCTTTACTTGGAGTCTCAAGAACTTCACATAATCCACAATTTCATCAAGCATAGCTGCTCTATCAGTCTGCAGAAAATATTCCATTCAGGACTGAGCAAAATCTTCTTGAAAGTACTTTATACAATAAAATACACTCAAATACTTTATTGCAAAAATGGATAAGACAATAGAGCAATAGCTGAATATATTTGGCTAGTTGTTCCAAGTACACAAGTTTTAGCATGCTGTACAAGATAAGAAATAGCTGACCTTGTTGACACTGGGAACTAGCTCTTGCAATGCTCTTATTCTTTCAGCTATTCTTTCTCTCCGAAGCTGTAATAAGAATACACTACATTAAAATCCCTCAGTTACCTAAGATAATACCACTGAAACACAAGATTTTCCTCAACACCACATAAATGATATTCACTCTAGTAAAACATTAGGAGCAATTGGTGATCTATCAATTACTCATCAATTAGTAAGCATATACAATAATTTAAGGTGTTTACTACTGTAATTGACTTACTAAAACTAAGAATATCTTACTAGATTTCGATTATTACCAAAAAAATATTATGAGCAATCAACTCTAAAAGCAATTGTCTAAAACCAGTCATGCATACCCTCTCAGCTATACTGTGTGGATCCGTTGCTTGGCCTCGCCTAGCTCGTACCCTTGGGCGAATAGCAGGAGGATGGGGAGCTACAGGAACTGTATTTGTCATCTGCTGAGCATGAAAACCCTGCAAATTTAGAAAAGATTTCTATTGGTCTCTAATGATATCCACAGAAAAACCATCATAACAAGACATGAGAGGTACATATTTCTAATTGCACCCAACCAACCATCCAAGAGTGACTCAATTCTCATAATAACAGAAACAACATCACTGCTGCATCTTTTAAATATACCATCTTAAATATCAATCCAACTCTGTATTGTAATATACCATTATGTTTAACCTCAAAATGCTGCAGATTTCACAAGCAGAAATACCAATCAAAATCCAAATGAACCTTAACTGATAAAACACACATAATATTTTCCAAACTTTACCGTTTTGACAACAGAGGAACCGCGGGAATCGAAGTGATCGTCTCGTAGGAACCTGTTCCCACTCCCCGAACCATCGTCAAACCCTCCCTTCCCCTGCTCCAAGCTCAACCCCAACGGAAAGCCACTACCTCCACTCCCAACTCCGTACGCTCCGCCGATGCCAACACCAAGACCGACTCCCATGGGGCCCAAGTGAGAGGAGCCATCATTCGAGCCGAGCTGCAGCATCATCGCCGCCGGCGTGGAATCGTTTCCCGCCAAATTAGCCTCGTCTCCGGTGGCATAGCTCGGAAACCCTAAAATCTGCTCGAGGAAGTCGTCGGATGGGGCTTCGCCGGGATTGTTCGCCATGGATCTACTCAGGCGAGTCCGAACTAGGATGGTTGCTTGAGTTTGAGCTGGAATTCAACAATCGCATCCACTGCTAGTGAATTCGGGCCAATTGTTCGAGTCTATGAGTATATATGTAGGGGCGCGCTACTGTGTGCGTGTGCGTGTGCGTGTTTTAGAGAGAGAAAGGAGCAGTGTTTTGTAGTGAGCAGAGCACTGAGAGCGAAAGAGAAAAGAAGAGCGGAAAAGCGGGCTTCTTTTTCTTTTCTCCCCTTAAAAATGGTTCCAGTTTTGAAATGCCCCATCTTTTCCCCTTATTTTACTTTTCTACCCTTTCAAGAACTTTCTTACCTTCTATCTTCTTTAGGAATAAGTTTGATTTTTCTTTTCCAAAAAGTTTGTGTTTATCTTGGATCTAATATTTGAAATGCTCACATTTAACTTTAAACTCCTTTTTTTTTTTTAAGAGATAGGTGTTATGAATTTATCACAAAAAGATTTATTGAAACGTATTTCGACATGTTCACTCAAATAGAAAGGTTAGTATGAGATCGAGCCGCTCTAATGGTAACATAAGTAATCTATGTGCTCCCCATTTCAAGTAGCAAACATAAGCTTGATCAAAAAATATAACAAGATTTTTGCAACTTATAACAATATCATTAAACTCTCTATTTGAATTTGTTCTACTCAAGCGAATCTCTAATCCTCCACCACGAAGAAGCCTCCCACAATCCCATTTTCAAATATTTAATTGGTGAAGTTGTATAATTACTGCACTCTCCCTGTCATATTAGTCTTATAGTAGAGCTCAGATTTCAATAAGATTTCGTTGAAATAACATATACTGTATGTCTATTAAAATTATGTCTCATATACAGTTTGACGTGAATTTTTATGTAAATTGAGTTTTTCAAAACACCAAGTGCTCATTATACAATGTACACCGAACAATTATATCCCATAAAAACAACTTATGAACATAAGCAAATACTCAATATCCAAGTCCACTATATATGACATTTTCTACATGTTTTGTGAATTTATGAACAATGAATACTGCAACTGATATACTCGTTCAAGTATTACATGATTAGCATCTACAAGACCTCATAAATCCACTTGTAAAATCGATTATGATTTAATTATGTGTTAATGAAAAAGGAAAAATTATTTGACTTACACTTTCATATAAAGATGTTCAAACGGTTCGAATCGGGCGGTTTTGGTTCGAATTGCCGGTTCGGTGGTTCCGGATTAGTGGAACCAAAACCGAATCGGGAGGTGTCCGGTTCCGGTTTCGGTTCGGAACCGTCGGTTGAACCGAAACCGGGCGGTTCGGCTGGTTCACTTTTTTTTTTTTTGCTTTTTTTCTTTTAAATTTTGATTTTGCAACTCCGAATTTGTTTTTTAATGTTTGTTTCGATATAATTCATGATTGAAATAGAGTACAAAAAATCGAAGTGAACAAATGTTTTCATTATAAATTGGAAAATTATTACAAGTTATAATAGAACTCAATTTCTAAGTTTCTAATCTAATGATTGAAATTCTAATGAATATATAATCTTAATTATAATCTATTAGACTATTACAAACTAAATATATCTTCTTTGCAGAAGCCGACAGTGATTTTGTATACGTCTTATTAAGATTCCTAAATCCTAACATTGCCGTTGGGAAGCATAGTCAAAACCCTAGAGAATCACTATGCTGATAGGGCACCTGTTTTTGGAAGCATAACTTCTCTCTACAAGGGTTTAGCAAATCTTGATGTTCTCCATTTCTGTACTGAGCGTGCTAAGCTGCTTCTACTCAATCCAACATCTTCATCCCAACCCGAATCCAATTCTTTCTGTTGTGGAAGGTGTAATTATACGTTTGATATTGTAACAATGTTTAATGACAAAGGTAGATGCAAAAATTGTGGGAATTCAATGACAATGACAAGAGGTAAAGACAGCTATTTTGCGACAAATACATTGTCTTTTGTGATCTCCGATGATCAAACGGCTAGATCATATGGGCCGTTGATCTCCAATGGCTATATCCGTTCGAATTTGGGTCATACACGTGTCACCCCTAAAATAAAAAAAAAAGTAAGAAAACCAGCGGTTCGAACCGTTAACCGCCGGTTCGCCGGTTTGTAAAAAATGGAACCGGAACCAAACCGGTTCCCGGCGGTTCGAACCGGTCCGGTTCCGGTTTTCGGAGCCATTTGAACGTCCTTACTTTCATATTGTATTCTTGGTGAGTCGACCAAACAATTTTGTATCCTAAAAGAATTTTATGGTACTTTGTCTAACTCACATTAAAGTCATCTTGAAAATCTTGCAGTTGGAGACAAAATTCAAACAAGTGGACCATTATCAATTGTCAAAATCAAAAGGATACATCATTGTTACGTGGTAAGAGTTTGCAGCATGCTTATAAAAAATATATACACATCATTTATTTCACTTCAAATTCAAAGAGTGCAATGATTCAAAGTGTTGAATTGCAATTCTTTCAACATTGTTTAAGACTTTGATATGAACATTGATTTGTCGTGACTCAAATCCTTCACTTTTCCGACGCCAATTGGAATTCTCCGGCATTGACTGGAATCCTCCGATCAAAAAGTCCTGCAAAACAAAGAACACCGGGGGTTTTTCCCGGTGAAGGAACTCCGACGCTCAAGTCAGTAATTTCCAAAAATATTACTCTCGCTTTTTCTTCATACTCAATATGAAAAATAATTGTGATTGTGTGTGCCAATAGAAAGATAAAGGATATATATATATATATACTCCCTGAAAGAGACGTGATTTCTTGGGAAAGAGATGTGGCAGTTAGGATTTTCCTAAAAACTTGGAAAATGGCGAGATTCTCGCGATCGTGGGAGTTATCTCAAATTTGAATTAGTTCGTCTGGACTTAGCTCGACATTTCATCTCACAGTTCGACATTCTTGCCTGTGAGTCTGATCAGTTCGCTTAGTGTGCGAACATCCTTGTTCGCTCACACGTTCTCTATTACTTCTTTATTCTGTTCGCGCCGATTGGCCTTTAATTTCGGGTCGGGTTTTCAGGATAGTTCGAATGTGGTCAGTTTGACCACATCAAACATAACTATGGTGTGGTGGAAAGAATTGGCATTCTTCATTCATATATAATAGAGCATCAATGTATATATAGACTATATATATCGAAGGATCACTAGGCTATGGACTAATTTAATGATGTGACAATAATTAGTCAAAATCAAAATAAGTTTCCTCTAAAAATATTGTAGATGTGATCCTTTACCCACTTTTCTTTGAAAGAAATGATAAAAAGTATTCGGGTTTAATTGTAAAAAATTTCCAAAATTTACATATTTTTTCTATCTATTTTACTCAAGTATTTTAAAATTGTCAATTTTGAAACAAGATTAAAGAACAAATAAATGGACACATAACCTTTTGTTGTATTTCGTTGTTTTCAACATTTTTTATTTTCTTTTATTTAAGTTAAAGTAGACTAACACTCATGCATGGTTAATCAATATTGATTAATTTTAAGTGATGTACTACGTACATATATTATTTACATAACATCCACATCTACCATACAATAATTTAATTTTGACTAAAATCATAAACAGGCTTAAATGAAATCAATTATTAGTTTAATTATAATCAACATTAACAATTTTAAGACGATTAGCTAAAATAGAGAAATTATGTAAAATTTTTTGTTGAAATTAGGCCCAAAGTATTTGTATGGGCCTGTCTTTTATTTCTGGCCCACTTCTACCCGAGCCCAGGCCCAAGCCCATGTCTAACCCTAGCCCATTACCCCGGAGCCTTTTAAGGCGATTCCCACTTGCTCCTCTCATTTGCCCTAGCTGCGCCTCTCTCTGTCTCTTCGTCTCCGACGATTCCTTCTCCTTTGTCCCTTTCCGATGGAAGCCCTCTGAGCTTCTTGCTCCTCTCACTCACCTCTTTTAATGGGGCTGCAGTGGAGGCTGCTAGTGTAAGCCACATTCTGAGTCTTCTTCTCTTTGTGCATTCTTCTCTTCTTCTCTCTGTAAGAAACCCGATACTACACTCTGAGTTGAGTCTGAATCCCTGAGTGTGTGTGAGAGTTGAAGCGAGGGGCTTCCTGAGGGTTTCCCGAGGGTTCTTTGGTGAGAGGGTTGTGGGCTTGCTTGATCTCTTCGTGAGATCTCCTTTCTGGGTTTGAGTCTTGAGTCTCTGTGACTCTGTATAAGAATCCCAGTTCCCACTGGTCCTTGTGTTCGATTTGGTGTGGGCTTTCTGAGCCATTGACCACGAGATCCTCCCAACAGTGGTATCAGAGCCACGGTTCCTGTAACCGTGGTCTCTTACGACTCGGGGAAAATCTTTAGATTCTTGGGGAACTCTGTGTTCCTCTCTGTGAATCTAGGGTTTATTTTTCGTTGTCCCTAACTCTGTGTGTTTCTTGTTTTTTGTTCGATCCTCCGCTGCTGTGCTGTGTCTCTGCCCCCTGGCAGTCCTCCCGTCGCGCCTGCGCTCGACGTGAGCCGTATCGGATCCCTCTGGTATGTCGGGTCTGCCATACTTTGGGTCCCGCTCAGGTATTTTAGCTGAAACCCTAATCCCTCTTTTAGATCCCGTTTGAAACGGGCAGGTTTGGGAATTTGGTGCTGGTAGTTTTCTAGGCGTTTCTTTGTGATTGCCTGTTTCTGTTTCTCTACTACTCTCTGTGAAATAGTTTCTGTTATTGCTTTGTTCTTAAGGCTGCCAAGTGAACCCCTGCTCCACTGATAAATCAGTGCCGAGAACTGGGAAATCCTTGGCTCTACAGAGCCTGAATCTTTACCCCTGTGTGGTTGACTGTGTGTCCTTTCCTTATTCTGTGTGATGGCTTCATTGTCAAATTACACTTTGGCTCCTTTTGATGGAAAGACTGATTTTGGTATTTGGCAACAAAAAATGAAGTGTATACTTGTTCAACAACGTGTGTTTAAATGCATTAGTCAAAATTATGCTGAATCTGACACACCTGAAAAAATCAGTGAAATGGATGAAATGGCTTATTCTTCTATAGTCCTAAACTTGTCTGATTGTGTGCTTAGAAAAGTCAGTGATAAAACTGATGCTAAATCTTTATGGGATAAATTACAAGATCTATATGTTGAAACCTCTCTTCCTAATAAACTGTTTCTACTAGAAAAGTTTTTCAGATTTAAACTTGATCTAAGTAAGGACATAGAGGAAAATCTTGATGTGTTTACTAAATTAGTCCAAGACATTAAGAAAACTGGTGATAAAAACATTGATGATTATACTCCTATTGTTCTGTTGAATGCTATCCCTGATTCATATAATGATGTTAAATCTGCTATTAAATATGGTAGGGATACTGTGTCTTTGGAAACTGTTGTTAATGGTTTAAAAAGTAAGGAAATGGATTTAAAAACTAACCCTCAGTCTAAGGGTGAGGTGATGTTTGTTAGAGGGAGGCCTAAGCCCAAGGGTTTTAAGCCTCCCAACAACCAAACTAACCTGTCTTCTGACAAAAACTCACCACCTGAAAACACCTCCTCTTCACAGTTTTCTTCTCCATTTTTTAAACCTAAAAATAGAAGGTGTTATAACTGTGGTGACCCTAATCATTTCATAAAAGACTGTCCTAAAAAGAGAAGGGAACAATTTCAGGGATCAAATCAGTCCCAAAGTAACCAAGTTAATAATGCTTCCACATCTGAAAATGAATATAATGGTGATGTGTTCATGGTGTCTGATTCTTGTTACACTGTCTTGCCTGTTTCTGAGAATGAATGTGAATGGCTGATTGATTCTGGATGTTCTTTTCACATGACACCATCAAAGGATCTCTTTAATTCTTATAAAACTGTGTCTAATGGTTTTGTGTCTCTTGCTGATGAAAAGAAGTGTAAAATTTTTGGAATTGGGGATGTTTCTCTAATCTGCAATTCTGGTAGTGTCTTTACCTTAAAAAATGTTAGGCATGTCCCTGATTTGTGTAATAACTTGATTTCCTGTGCTGCTCTAGAAGATGATGGTTTTGAAGGTAAATGGGGAAATGGTGTTATGAAAATTATTAAACAATCCTCTGTGTTCCTTGAAGCTGTTAAAAAGAAAAATTTATATGTATGTGTTGCTAAACCTTTTTCTGCCTCAGTCAATACTGTTAAGGAAGATAAAACTAAACTGTGGCATTGTAGGTTAGGACACATGAGTAATAAAGGACTAGAATTATTATCTAATGCCGGTTGCTTTGGTAATGATAAAGTTTCATGTATGCCTTTCTGTGAATCTTGTGTAAAAGGAAAACAACACAAAGTCAGTTTCCCTTCCTCCCCTTCCCCTAATCTGTCTAAATGCTCTGAAATCCTTGAGTATGTTCATGCTGATGTTTGGGGACCTGCTAGTGTCCCCACACATGGTGGGAAATCTGATTTTCTTTCTATAATTGATGATTTCTCTAGGAAAGTTTGGGTAATGCTTCTGAAACTCAAGTCTGATGTTTTTGAGAATTTTAAAAACTGGAAAACCTTAATTGAAAACCAAACCGGAAAGAGAATAAAATTTCTAAGGACTAATAATGGACTTGAGTTCTGCAACAACTTATTGGATAAGTTGTGTGCAGAATCAGGCATCCAAAGGCACAAAACTGTGCCTTACACCCCTCAACAAAATGGTATTGTTGAGAGGATGAACAGAACCCTTTTGGAAAGAGTAAGGAGTATGTTGAACTACTCTGGTCTTTCAAAAAGGTTCTGGGGAGAAGCAGTTTGTACTGCTGCCTATCTGATTAATAGGTCCCCCTCTGTTCCCCTAAATGGTAGGTGCCCTGAATCTGTGTGGTCAGGAAAACCCCTTGATCTTTCAAACTTGAAAGTGTTTGGCTGTGCTGGTTATGTTCATCAAAAAGATGACAAACTTGAATCTAGATCCAAAAAGTGTGTCTTTTTAGGTTATCCTGAGGGGGTAAAAGGCTATAGGCTGTGGGTAAGAGATGAACCTGGTTTTAAAGTTGTAATTAGTAGGGATGTAATCTTCAATGAATCTGATTTTCCCTGTTTATGTGCCCCTACTCCCTTACCTGATACTAGGACTATTCCTATTAAGGTGGAGCAACTCCCATTGCCTGTTTCTGATAATGGTAATACTGAAACTGATAATGCCTTGTTTGATGAACATAGGGGAGAGAACAATGAAAATGAAAATGATCTTAATAATTACCAACTTGCAAGAGATAGACCTAGGAGGAACATTAGGCAACCTTCTAGGTTTAATGATTTTCATGTTGAATCCCATGCCTTTAACACTTTTGAAGCCTTGGATGGTTGTGAACCAAAAACCTATAAGGAAGCAATAAAATCTGAAAATTCAAATGAGTGGATAAAAGCTATGGATGAAGAAATGAACTCTTTGCATGTTAATGATACTTGGAGTCTTGTCCCTAAACCTAATTCCTGCTCTGTGGTTGACTGTAAGTGGCTTTTTAAGGTTAAAAAGGAAGAAGAAAAAATTAGGTTTAAAGCCAGACTTGTAGCAAAAGGTTTTACACAAAAAGAAGGCATTGACTATTCTGAAATTTTTGCTCCTGTTGTTAAATTTGTTACTGTGAGAATTATGCTTGCCTTAGTTGCTCATTTTGATTGGGAAATGAAACAATTAGATGTTAAAACTGCTTTTCTCCATGGTGACATTGACAAAGAAATTTATATGAAACAACCTGATGGTTTTATTGATGCTTCTAAACCCAATCATGTATGTCTTCTAAAAAAGTCCTTGTATGGTCTAAAACAGTCACCTAGACAGTGGAATAAAAAATTTGATGAATGTATGCTGTCCTTGAAATTCATTAGAAGTGCTTATGACCACTGTCTGTATTTTAAAAGGGACAACTCTATTCCTGTTTTCTTATTGATTTATGTGGATGACATGCTCTTGATAAGTCCCTGTTTAAAAATGATAGAAAGTGTCCAAACCAGTCTTAGTAAAAACTTTGATATGAAGTACCTAGGCAATGCAAAAAGGATCCTAGGAATGAACATTGTTAGAAACAGAAAGGCAAAAACACTGCTTTTAAATCAATGTTCTTATGTGGAAAAGATTTTGAATAAGTTTGCTATGTCTTCTGCTAAATCCACTTCTGTGCCTCTTGCTGCTCACTTTGAATTAAGTAAGAATCAGTCACCTAAAACTGATTCTGAAATTGCTGAGATGGAAAAGGTTCCTTACTCTAATGCCATTGGATCTGTAATGTATCTAATGATCAGTACTCGCCCTGATATTGCCTATGCTGTTAGTTGCCTTAGTAGATACATGTCTAATCCAGGTCTCACACACTGGGAAGCACTGAAATGGCTTCTCAGATATCTTAAAAACTCCCAAGATGTAAGTTTAAAATTTTCTTATTCTGCCCAGGGTATTAATTTAGTAGGATATGTTGATTCTAACTATGCTAATGATAGGGATAATAGAAAGTCTACTACGTCTTATGTGTTTACTCTATGTGGTTCCTGTATAAGTTGGAAATCACAACTCCAACACATTGTTGCTCTGTCCACCACTGAATCTGAATATATAGCAATAACCGAAGCCTTGAAAGAGGCTATATGGTTGAAAGGTCTGCTGTCTGAAATTGGTTATTTATCTGGTGATGTTACTGTTTATTCTGATAGCCAATCTGGCATTCAATTATGTAAAAATCCTGTGTTCCATGATAGAACAAAACACATAGATGTAAGGTTTCATTTTATTAGAGATATTGTTGAAAAAGGTACAATCCTTCTTGAAAAAATTGCTTCAGAGTTTAACCCTGCTGATATGGGCACTAAATGTCTCTCTATTGAAAAATTCACCTCTTGTTTAAAGACCTTAAATTTTGATCTTCCATAATCAAATGTGAAATCTGGTAGATACGACTAAGTGTCATGCATATTTGTCTTAGTGACTTAACTTTGCTTTGTGCATACTAATTTTCTGCTTACTTCGTGTATTGTGCTTTGCAGGTATTATTGGCAATGATGAAAAAATGCCTACACCATTTTTCCTTTCGAACTGACCAGTGGGGATTTGGGCCTAAGGTGGAGAATGTTGAAATTAGGCCCAAAGTATTTGTATGGGCCTGTCTTTTATTTCTGGCCCACTTCTACCCGAGCCCAGGCCCAAGCCCATGTCTAACCCTAGCCCATTACCCCGGAGCCTTTTAAGGCGATTCCCACTTGCTCCTCTCATTTGCCCTAGCTGCGCCTCTCTCTGTCTCTTCGTCTCCGACGATTCTTTCTCCTTTGTCCCTTTCCGATGGAAGCCCTCTGAGCTTCTTGCTCCTCTCACTCACCTCTTTTAATGGGGCTGCAGTGGAGGCTGCTAGTGTAAGCCACATTCTGAGTCTTCTTCTCTTCTTCTCTCTGTAAGAAACCCGATACTACACTCTCAGTTGAGTCTGAATCTCTGAGTGTGTGTGAGAGTTGAAGCGAGGGGCTTCCTGAGGGTTTCCCGAGGGTTCTTTGGTGAGAGGGTTGTGGGCTTGCTTGATCTCTTCGTGAGATCTCCTTTCTGGGTTTGGGTCTTGAGTCTCTGTGACTCTGTATAAGAATCCCAGTTCCCACTGGTCCTTGTGTTCGATTTGGTGTGGGCTTTCTGAGCCATTGACCACGAGATCCTCCCAACAATTTTGGATTCTCTTATAAATATGTGAAGATACTAATGTTTTAAAATTATCTTCTATTTATCGATGCAGACTCAGTGCCGCAGACTCAAGTTTTTTTTTTAATAAATATGTGAAGATAATTCTACTAAGTGGTTAAGTGTGTATAAAACGTATGATTAGCTTGCTTAAATATGCTGTAATTAAACCTCATATTGATTGAAAAGACGATGATATTAGATAATACATTTCTTTAGTTATTAGGTGTTTAGAGTAACACGGTATAATTATATGCGACCGAATTTCACTATTCAAAATCACTTTATGGGTTAAATTAATTTCATATTATTTTTTATAAAGTGAATAAAATTTTCTTGAAATTGAGATTTAGTTACTGAATAAATCTATTTTAAATTTTGCAACTATTAATCGTTATCAATTATTTATTTTTTCTCATTAATCATTATAAACTTTGAATTATTTTTTTCAAAATATGTGGTAATGTAATTTTATAACTATTATAAATTTAAAGATGTAATACAAAATAATCAACAAAAAAAACAATTAATCAAAATTACTAATTTATAAAATTAAGGGAACAAATAGACAATGCATTATTGTTGAGAGTTATTAGACCGTACCCATATATATGCTAAATTAAGTCGGCACGAAGTCGGTGATGAACTTAATTGAATTGTAACTAAGAATTTGTTTGAAGATAATCTTCAAACTTTCATGTAGCTGTCATGTATTGGTTATGTGGAACTTTTGATTTTTACTTATTGAACATGACATACGCAAAATATCTTACCAAAAATAACAATTTTGTTTTTAACTACGAGCATGTCTGAATACTTACAAAGAGTCGAGCACCACAATGTGGAATTTCGTGATTGATAACATCAAAGTAAAATGTGAACACCACTTCAACCCACGAGAATTTTTTTTTGATTTTGATCTAAATATCGACGAGACTCATTCAAACGAACAGAGACTGCTAAGATAAAAAAAAAAAAAAGCCAAGACAAGAGCTTGATTATCCATAGTTCTGATTACAAGCAATGTCTCAAAGAATTCAATGAGTATTCAACGAATGAACAAAAATCTCTGGAAGTACAAGAACAACAAAAAACATGCTCGAGATGAAGAAATATGAGTTTGTGTATCAGGACACCTCAAATACATGACCCCCCAAACAATGCTCGGTGCATAAACGTATTTGTGCTAAAATCATTGTAAAGTACAACTAATTCTTTTTATTATAATCATTTTTATTTTTTGACTTTCGTATAATTTCTCGTTTATGTAATTCTGTCTTTATAAAATTTACTAATTGTGTTTTTGCCATATAAATCTTAAATTTCATTGAAAGTTTAAGTTCAAATTATCATA
Source organism: Scutellaria baicalensis (assembly GCA_005771605.1). Classification (NCBI taxonomy): domain Eukaryota; kingdom Viridiplantae; phylum Streptophyta; class Magnoliopsida; order Lamiales; family Lamiaceae; genus Scutellaria; species Scutellaria baicalensis. Next base: position 29,685,819 of record CM016723.1, on the reverse strand, counting down.
TTAATACTTTAAGTAATATCTAAAGTAAGTTAAAACTTACAAATTATTATGCCAAACAATTAATATTTTACAAGATTTGTCGCATACTCATATCCCTTCTAGTCACATGTAACTCTTTACACTTTAAAAGATGTGTTATATGTATTATCAATCTTGATAAGAAAATGCTTAAAAAATGTATCATACCCCTTCCACAAATGCATATAACTCTTTCCAAGTTGTTTTGCTTATCCATATCAAACTTTCATTTAAAAAAAAAAATTCTCATTCTATGAAAGTATTTTAATAAATAAATGTTCTCAAAATCAAAAAATTATATAGTGATCCAAAAAAATTATAGTTAAATAAAAAATTTGAAATAAATATTAATATTAATTTAATGTAAGTATAAATAAATAAAGAAAGAAACCGTGGGCCCTGAAAAAATGGATTATAACCAAAAATGATGAATGTGGTAGTAGAGTGATGAGGTGGAGGGAGAGAAAAGTGGAAGAATTGGTTGATATATATATATATAACAAAAGAATAATAAGAAGAGCAAGACAAAAGAAGTGGAATGAGATTCCACCAAAAATGAGAATCGACAAATCTAATGATGCAGATTCTCGTGTAATATCACATGAAGACAATTCTTTATTGAGAAAAGGTAACATGTCAGTGTTTCCTTCGGTATCTATTATAAAGGAATGTACCTTAAGTATATTGTGATGTAAATTTATTACAAGTTTATGTGCTGTGCTTTATGCAGTGGTGTGGTGCCAAGTAAAGCAGAATTGGTTCCATGATAAAACAAAATGTGAGGTTTCCTAATAATTATATATATATGTAGGAAGAAATGGGCACTAACTATGTTCAATTCTCATATCATAAGAAAACATTTAGATGCTATATAGCTAATCTTGAAACATTCAGTGTTCTAAAAGGTCACACCTGGTCCACTTATGAAGGTGCAATTGCTGCCCCGGCATTTTCCCAAATTTGCCTCGCCTCAGCCCCAACTGACCTCACCAAAGTCCCAAAAAAAAAGAAAACATAAAAAGGGCTAAGAAGTTAGGTTACTGCGGATGCAGGGATTCGGAAGATTGTTGCATTCTGAATGAAAGCCTCTGATGGAAGCCAGCCATGAGACATACTAACTTTGGATGCATAAATAGTCGTATTGATAATGGATATGTCTGTGGTTCCAAGTATGATAAAAATTTCCAATTAAAAAATATGATAAGAGCTTCACTTCCTGGAAAATTCCAGCTAGTGACCAAAACAAGATGATGAAGAAGAAAAAGAGGAGGAACATCCAAAGCAGAAGCCTATCCAAAAACCACCATACTCCTGAGATTAATGGAAAGAAAGAGAAAGGAGCAGTGAAAAAATATGAGAAAATCTAATTCTGAATACAATACAATAACAAGAATACTATAAAGAAGCTCCTGTTTAATACCATAAACTCTTGTTCTATTCTAATTATTTTGCCCTGGTCAGTTCCTAAGCCATGCGTGTAAAAGTGCAAGGTTAATGCTCACCAATTTCCACTTTTGCTTGATATAGTTCAAAATCAGGCACAATGTAGGAAGATTATAGCCCTTTCTCTAACTAACTAAAATAATGCCAGCATATTGGCTAACAGGAGTGGCATTGATTTAATTAGAAAAAAAAAATATCAAGGCTGCCTCAAGATGACAAAGCAAACTGTAGAAAGAGAAAATGCTACCTATTCATTTACTTTAGATTTGGTTTTGAGCCTGATAGAAAAAAACCCTTTGCACTGTGTGCCACATCTTCTTCGAGTACTGCTTCCAACAAAATGTCGGATCCCCTTACATCACCTGAAACCAAACTTGTTAGCAAGTTCTAGTTAAAGTGTGATGGCAAGTACTTCACAAAGACCTATATTGGTGTGCAGTATGATATTTATTGTTGAATAGAAAATTAAAAAAGAAGGTTGGTGCAGCATAGCCAAAACTAGGTTTAAGTATTATAATGAAATTACCATAAAAGAATCTTAGTTATGATCACCTTTTTGACTAGGCAACAGTTTCGCACTTTCAGCTGATATAGGTAGAACAATGAACTGGCCAGAATCATCCTTTAGCTCATTAAGAGCTTCATGAATGGAATTCGGACTCAATGGTGTGGATTTAGCCAATCGCGCATATGTACTTGCTTGGCCATGTATATCAGACCACGACAAGTTTGTCGAACTGTGATCCTTAGGGCAATACAAAAAATTCATCAAACAGGAGAAGAGATCTTGCATTAGAAATATTATTACAGGTACAAAGTTACCTTGGTCATTCTAGTGGTCTCTATGCTCTCACCATTTGCAGTGCTGTCAGGAGGAGGTGGTTTCGAAGATTCCTTTTCCACTATAATTGGATGTGAAGCTAAATGTCAAGAAAAAGAGGACAACTTGAGTGACGCACAAAAAGGTCATAGAAAATAGATACCATTAGTCACAGTTGGTTGGGTAGCAATATTGTCAACTAGCCTTGTTGTCAAGGGACCAGGATTCATGAAGGAGATGGATCGAATTTCATGGCGTATAGCATCTAATTGAGCCATTGTATCTTGCAGTTCTTTATGCACCTGTGAGATTACTTCAAAAATTTTGAATCAAAAATGAAATTGGTGAACAGCATTATGACATCTCAAACAACGAGGAAAATATTGCATCCTTGTTGGAGAGTATCATATCTAGGAACATAAAATATGCACAAAAGAACATTCCAGTGAAAAATGAAATCAGTATAATCACCATCACTTAAATTAATGACCAAATTAAATACCACAAAATGGCATGCAATTGATGAACACCAACCAGCATACAACTGACGAACACCATTTCTCAAATAAGTTGCACAATACAACACAAATTTCGGCTGAAAATGATTAAAACAGTAACACAAACAATCAAATTAGGGCAAATGCACATTAAGAAAATGAAGAAACCACACAAATGCAGAAGGAAAAACCTGTCGAGCTTGGGATTGTTGCATAACACTTTCGAATTGTCCCCGTGCCAACTGAACATATCCAATCGCACGCCCAGCTAACCTCCCTGCTGCTCTACCTATAACTGGGAGATCCTTTGGCCCTAATTTTCAGTCAAATTTTCCATTATCAGAACAAAAATCACTGTTTTCGAATAATAAACAGCAAACCTATATGCGAAATCACGGATAAGAAATCAAGCGTTGGAATCTGTAGCGAATAGTTGATAGAATGATTTTTCTGGAGACTGATAAACAACGGCGATCACACGTAGCGTTGTATATGTAGAGACATGTAAAATTCGTAGAGAGAGAGAGAGAGAGAGAGAGAGAACCGATAAGAGCAGCCGTAGCTCCTACAATTAGGAAGAGTTCACCGTAGGAAATTCCGAGCATTCTTCAACGGTGATATAATCTCCGATTGATATTCCGGTTCAAAGAACATAGAGAGAAAAGAGGGCTAATTCTGTATTAGTTATTGGGCTTTCTCATTGGCTCTGACCCATATGTACGGCCTCAAATAAGAGTGGGCTAATGTAAAATGGGCTGTTTAAAGGTTTGGGCTGGTTTATGGATTTTTAATCCACATAAAATTGTGTTTGTTATTCATGCTATAGTTATAGGTTTTGGTTAAAAAAAGGTGAGTATTGGTTATGGGTTTAAGATCGATAGTTGATTGATATAAGACCCACCATATGTGGGGTGTCAAGTTAACCCATTATAATACCTCCCGTAATTTCAATGTAGAAGACCTAAATTACCCCTTTCATACTATCGAGACACAAGTCAAGTGTCCTACAACTTATTTTAATTACAAAAATTCCATAATAAATAGCAAAATCTGACAATCATTTGTGGAGATGAACCATTGAAACTATATCTTCCCCAAACCGGGTTAGTAGTGTATGGGAGATGAAGATTATGAAGGAAGCTAATCGGTTTGTGAGGGTTCTACTTAGCATCAAATGAGGAGTAAAATACTTTTTATATGTAAGTAAATCAATTGGTATGTTGAATATCTTACATGTTAGTGATGGATACATATTAATGTGTCCATGATGGAAGATCGATGACCACCGAATGTTTTCATATTTTTAAGTTTGACAGTTCAAATGTTCATAGTATATTTTCTCAAAATAATAGACAACTTTCTTTTAAAGATATATTTTAAATGACTTTTCTCTTTTTATATGCCCTTACCTTGTAAAAATTTTAAATCAACAATTTATCTTTATCATATTTCGAACAATAACATTAAATAAGCACTCATTTAAATATAATTAAATGTATTTTTAAATTTATGAAAAATAAACTATTTTTATGGGATAGAGTTCTCACTAAATAAAAGTTGCAAATTTATTATTAAAATAATGCAAAAGTGGATAACTAATTAGAAATTGTAATTTATGACAAAATGTGACCTAAATGCAATTAACCACGTGGACTCATTGTAATATAATATTGGCCCACCCAAAAAAACCCTTTTCCATTACTATCCGTGAAGAAGAGAAGCGTTGCTTGCAACTTGCAACTTGCAGCGGGGGGAGAGAGAGAGAGAGTGTGAGTCAATGGCAGCAGCTCTAAAGGTAACTTGCTTCCTCAAACACAAGAGCAATCACAGCTTACCGAAATGTCGTTCGTCTCCTAGCTCTTCAACCAACAGAGCATTCAAAGTTCAGCCAATAATGGCCACACTCATGGCCGTCCCAACTGTTGGCCTCTCTGAAACTTTCTCCCGATTGAAACAACAGGAAAAGTATGAATTCTGTTTTTGTCGTCTTCTTAATTGACTATGAGTTTCTTTGAGTTTTTGGATTCATTCTATTATCCAAGTTGTATTATATATATATATATATATATTATCTATCTTCTTAAATTTGTTAATGGGTGCATGTGTTTTAGTTAATGGGGTTTAAGAAGCTCTTTGTAGATGGAATTTATTTCTGGGTTTTTGAGTCTTTATATGGGTTTTGTTGATTTGAGTTGGTTTCTAGTGGTTGCTAGCATTTGTGCCTTATTCTGGTGCTGAGTTGAAGAATCTGGTGGCTTTCTTTAATAAGGCATTTTCTTGTTTGACTCTGACTTACTTTTTCCAGGCAAAAATGTAAGCATTTTAGTTTTTAGTTTAATGCTGTTTGATTGTATGGGTTCCATTTTGATGTCCTCTTTGATTGTATGACCGATCTGTTTATTATTTTTCGGTTGTGTTCGCCTCAAGTCGTCAATGAATGATTTTAAAACAGTTTCTCCAATTATCCAGGCTCACAAATGCATATGCATTTCAGTTGCAATGAAGAGATAAAATTTTGGATAAAAGTCGATGTAGTAAAAGTGTGTTCAAATATACTTGCAAAGAGATTTTAACTTATTTCGAATTTTCTATTTGTGACATTAACCAGGAAATGCAATTTCAGCTCGATTTATTTAGCTGAAGTTTTATAAGGGGGTGTGCTTTGATGCACAAACACTTTTCTAAAATATTTCTGTATTCTAATGGCAGTCTGGCGAAACAGTTGATCGTGATTCTTGTGAGAATGAGTTCATGATCACCCTATGTTATTAGCAGCAATGATTGTTGGAAGATTTAAATGTTAAAATATACCCTTCTTTAACAACTTAAGCTTTTATAAGAGGCGGGCATCTAACATTTCATTTCAAAAAAGAATTTTGATGTCCTATTAGATGCATCATTTTCTCTATGTTATATTAGTAACTTTGGTATTTGGTGTAAAAGGTGGCATTCATTCCATATATCACAGCTGGTGATCCCGACCTTGCAACAACTGCAGAAGCTCTCAAGGTCCTCGACTCATGCGGTTCAGATATTATTGAATTGGGAGTGCCTTATTCTGACCCTTTGGCTGATGGTCCTGTTATCCAGGTTTTTACATGTGGTTAAGTGTATTCTTGTCGTAATTCTTATATAATGTAGTGGTTGTATTGTTTATGACCAATGCCAATTCAGTATTCTTCTTTCTTTCATAGGCTGCTGCCACACGTTCCTTAGGTAGAGGAACCAATTTTGATAAGATCATTGCTATGTTGGACAAAGTAAGTTGCTATTACGATTGTTCCATCATAAACAAAACAGAGTTAAGTTACATTAATTTAACTTAGCGATGGAGTGAGGTTATTTCATTACTCTTCGTGCTTTCTTGATGCATCTCAAACTAAGGAAACATTAGTCAATTTTCTGAAGAGATTCACCTATGGACTGGTTCCTTTTGTTCTTCATTAACCTATCGCTTAAGGATTTAAAGGAAAGACACTGTATTGTTATGTTTGGTGCTATTTTCTATTGATATCGTCTGTAGCTTAGCTATCTCTAGGCTCTAGCTAACCTCTCTAAATTGTACATGTTTTATCTTTTTTAAGGTGATACCTCAATTATCTTGTCCGTTAGCACTATTCTCTTATTATAACCCAATACTCAAACGTGGTGTGGAGAACTTCATGAGCACTTTGAAAGATACTGGAGTACATGGTAATGTTTACTTTGTAGTTTTTTTGTTTTTTGTTTTTTAATATATGATAAAACTATATCTTATTTGGCCAGCGCTGCCATTTGTAATTTCTGCACCCTTGCCTTCTGCCAGTTCATATACTAATATATTGTAGTTACATCCTGTCTAATTTAATTTAGGACTTCACTTTTTTCAGGACTCGTTGTTCCAGATGTGCCTCTAGAGGAGACTGAAATATTGAGGAAGGAAGCTATTGATAAGAATATTGAACTGGTTGGCTTCCTCACAAAAAACTAATTCCTATCATGAATTTTTTTTTCCAGTTTCATTTGCTCCATCTGGTTGCTCCATGGTTAACCAAATATCCTAGGGATTATTGTAAATGGTGAATACTTTTTTCCACTAATTTCGTGTTAACGGTCGGTTCCTTTTTCATATGTTAGGATAAGAAAATAATTTTTAAGTCTTTTGTTAATGCCAAAAAATTTCTATGGATAATATGCTGCCTTTGATGTAAAAATTTCTATGTTGCTCTTGGATCCCTTTGGTGATGCTAGATTAGAAGATTTGCAGCTTAATTTTTTCCAAGATTTTGCGGAGCGATATGGAAGCAAAATTGTCAAGTGTTTTTCACTTAAGCCTTGTTCTTAGAAAAGAAGAGAAAAACACATTATATCTTGAGTGGCATTCTCTATTTATCTTGATAAGTTCACTGCATTAGCAACTAAGCTGTTTTCATCTTTGCATTTGTGGTCTTAGTAGGCTGTATAATTTTTGGGGTTCATTGCTTGATCCTTTCTAGCTTTTGATTGGCAGGTGCTGTTGACAACACCCACTACTCCAACAAAAAGAATGCAAGCCATCGTTGAAGTATCGGAAGGTTTTGTCTACCTTGTAAGATTCCTTTCTTTTTTCCTTCTTGTTAAGGAGTTATCAGGGTAAAAACAGATATCTTCCTTCAACATTAAAAACTTTCTTATTATTGCCTCTTTGATTGATGTTTTCTGTAAACCAAGTAAACACATTAATGTCAAAAAAATGCATAAATATCAATCTCTTTCAAAGTCAGTTGCTGATTTTGCTCATCTCTTCGGTTTCGGTAGCAATCCGACCGTAAATTCAATAGTCATTTTCATCTTCAGATAGAATGGTGACTTCCTAATATATGTTATCAACCATCATTGGAAAACCTCAAACTAGTGAATGAATCTTCGTTGAAATGTAAAGTCAGATAGCAAAAGCAAAAACACGTGCATTTTCAAATTTCATTCACATTGTTTTTGTATGTTGGTTCTTTTTTATCATTTTGAATCAATCAAACAGGTCAGCTCAGTGGGAGTCACTGGTGCTCGAGCATCGGTCAGTGAAAAGGTTCAATCTCTTCTAAAGGAAATTAAGGAGGTAAATATATCTGTTATATCACCAATCTTACCAGAAAATATTTTATATTTTCAGTTTTGTTTGTGAAAATCATGTTCAATCACATGTCTAGTTCTCTCGTTCCTTTTCCATTTCCATCAATATACATGCAAGGGCAACCAATGATAGCAAATGTATAACCCTTCTTTTTTTTCCTTTACAGGCAACAAACAAGCCAGTAGCTGTTGGTTTTGGCATATCAACGCCAGAGCATGTCAAACAGGTCCATCTCAAACCTGATACACTTAAACTATGTTTGTTCTGGACTCAAGTGACTTTTGCCAGTTTAGATTTGGGCTGTAGAAGGATTTTGTGAGTTTGAATTTTGAAAATTTTGTGTGGTAGGATTATAGTTAGATTTCATTTTCTCATTGGAAATACATAGAAAAAAAGTAGATTTTTTTTTTTGGGAATTGTAAAAAATGTAGAAAAATTGGATGTTTTTATTGGGAATTGCAGAAAAAGTAGGAAAAAGTAGTAGGATTGTAGGATTTTGCAAGTTCTGATCAAACGTATACTGGATACTGAACTAATCCAAAATCCGGTTGCACCAAGTCCAGTCCAAACACCCCCTTAAGCATCTAACGTGCGTTGTTGGATGTTGATAACTAACATATTTAGGCATACTTTGCTACAGATCTCTGGCTGGGGTGCAGATGGTGTTATTGTTGGTAGTGCGATAGTTAAAATATTGGGCAACGCAAAATCTCCAGAAGAAGGCCTAAAAGAACTCGAGAAGTTCACTAAAAGCTTGAAATCTGCATTGTTGTGATAAATGCCTTGAAGTTGAGACTCTCTAGGAGCAGTGAAACTAAGTTGGCAAAAAATATAAGCTTACAGATAGCATTACAGTTCATTTCGAGTTTTGATTCAATTCACCTACAGCATTTGATGTTCATACAATAACAATTGCGTTTGTTTCCATTAAGATGTTGGTAGCTGTTCATCACTTTCTACTTAAATTCTTTTGCACATTCTTCTTCCTTCTTCTCATTTAATGTGAGGGTCACTGCTATACTATTGCACAGAAAGCCGATTTGGATCGTCGAATTTGATTCAAAACCATGAGCTTCAAAATACTCATGATGACACAATTCCATAGATGTAGAGATCTTGGAAGTTCACAGGCACTGAGATTTGCCATCTTGAAGATCTGAAAATGTGGTGGATCAAAGTGAAAAATGGATTGTACCTTTTCTCATATATAGATATGATCATAAGAAACATATTCTCTTTCTAAAGATTATAAACCCTTCAACTTTTCATATTCTGTTCAAGAATCTTGCATAACAACTAACACAAAACTCAAGAAATGCCTAGTGTGGATGTCAAGATTAATGAAGTAAGGAAAGAAAGTATTTTTAGTATCAGTGTCATCCCATACCAAATTCTCCCACCATTCTTTGCAACAGTAAACTGTTGGCATTTCACACACATTCTGAGCTTTGAGTGGAAGCTTTCTCAACTTTGGACAATCCATAACAGCAATCTTCTTCAGACAAGGGAAAAACATAGCCTTTTCGCAGATGCTCGTCAGCTTAGGGACGTCGCGTATGGACATGGTTCTAAGGTTAGTGAACGCGTTCGTATAATCATCTTCCCTTATATCTTCCTCGCATATCACTTCTTTCATCTCTTTACAGTAAAATATATAAACCATTTCAAGCTTTGGCAGCCTCAAAAGCCAAGAAACATTCTTCAGCTTGTCACAATACCATATGTTAACACATCGAAGGTTTAGAAGGCATCCATGACTCACTTTGTTTTTCCAGATTGATGTCAAATTGGGAAGGCCATTAAGAGCAAGAATCTCTAAGTTGGGTAGCCAATACTCACCAGCCGCCTCGTTGATCGCTAAGAACTTTAAGTCGATGCAGTTGCTGATGCTAAGCCTTCGTAGTTGATCACCGTCTCCAGGATATGATGATAATGGCAACTCATATAGACCTTCACACTCCTTGATGTATAAATACTGTATGCATTTGCGCAGAAAATTGCTACATGAAACCCTGTTCAAAGCAGACAAGTCGGTTATGGTGATCCCTAGAGAGTCGAGGTTCTTCAGACATTCCAAGTCTCTGAACCGGAGGTTGCAAGAACCTCGACTATCTTGCATCTCCCAACCAGAATAACTGTAATAGAAGTTCAAGACTCTCAGCTGACGCAATCTTGATATTGCTTCACTTGGAATTGTTTGTAGATAATGATTTCGTTGCAGGTTCAAATGCCTCAAGTTTTCCAGCAAGCCGAGCTCTCTTGGCAGAGTACTTAACTTGGTTCCTGATAGATCAAGATGGTGAATCTCTCCTAATCTGCAGATACTTTTCGGAAGCTCTTTGATGCTCGTGAATGATACATCCAATACTTTAAGAGCCGGCATATTTTGGAAAAATCCATGGGAGATTTTGCTCAGACCGTTGTTCCATTGGAGCAGTAAAGTTGACAGATTGGGACAGGTAGGTATTTCAGTTAACTCTGTGATCTCATTGTCCATTAAAGAGATCCTCTCTGCCAGCATCCACCTCTCAGAATCGGGTGCTCGTGTTAGTCCTTGACTCGCCTGCATTATGAACTTCTTCTGAGTGTTGTGCTCGGACACAAGCCATAGGACAAAACTTCTCACAACATCATGGAGCTTCACTCGTGATTCATCTTCACCCGTTTCCAAGAAGCACGCGAGTTTCAACGATCCAATAACAGCATGTCCCATGATATGCACCTTGCCATCTTCAGAGCAGTCCAAGAATCCCTCCCCCGCCCAATACTCAATGAGCTGTTCTTTCTCAATACTATAATCTTCAGGAAACAACGTAAAGTACGACAAGCATGACCTCATAACATCATTGTCCAGGTTGTCGTAACTGAATTTCAGCAGATTAAAAACATCCTCCATACCTCGAACTTCTGATGGAGTCTTATGTAGCACTTGCAGAGCATAACGCCACTCCTCCTCCGTGTTCTTGTTAGCCATGGCCCGTCCCATGGTGACTAAAGCAAGCGGAAGGCCTCCACATTTTCTAACAATCGTCTTAGCATGGGCCGATATCAGGGGTGAGTTAAGAATGTTGCTTGCACCAACTTTCTGATTGAAGAGCTTCCATGATTCCTTTTCATTAAGGAAATCCACCTTGAGCTTATAGTCCGCGTCCATATAGCTGCACGCGTCCATTGAGCGTGTCGTGAAGATCACCTTGCTTCGATTTTGCTTATCAGGAATAGGAATCCCAATCTTTTCTAGATCAAGGCCATCCCAGATATCATCCAAGAGTAGCAGAAACTTCTTCCTCCTCATCACACTGAATATCCTCAAAGCTCGTAGTTCTTGAAACTGAGTTTCATCCCAAGACAAGCCTAGTCTCATCCCTATGGCCTGTTGAACTTTTTCAACCACAAAATCCTTGGAAACCACAGCCCATATCACCACATCAAAGTCATGATCCAAACTCAAGAACCCGTTGTTTATGCACTTCAAGAGAGTCATCTTCCCAACGCCTCCCATCCCGTATATGCCAATAGTCCCAACATTCTCCTCCTTCACAAGCTGTCTAACTTTATCCAACATCAGGTCAAGCCCAACGGCAGGTCTGCTCGGTATCTCCTCCACCGGAACGAGAAGCAACCCATCCGGCAATCCAACTTCCAGCTTCCCTTTTCCTCTCAGATCATTAACTAACTCGAGCTTCTCCTCGACTCTCTTGCTCACCTCATACCTCAAGTGACATTTGGTATTACAACAAAGCAGGCATTGGTTGTCCTTATTCACATCTTCTATCATGGTTCTAACTTCGGCCTCCACTTTCTCCACCCTTGCTAGCCACCCAGTCACTTGGCTAGAAAGGGTTAGCCCCAGCAACACTGCTTGATCCACCTGCTTCTTCAAGTCATCTCTCACCTCATTCAGCTCCTCTAGAGCTGTCTCAAGGCTATGAATTCTTTGATCCAAGTTTTGACCACTTGTTACTCTTCTGAAAACACTGTTTATCAAACTACCAAGCAATGAGATAAGAGGAGTAACTATATCCATCAAGAATTTGTGCAGCAAAAGTTTCTTTCAAAAATTTGGATATTCATGAAAGATGATGAGCTCAATGAATATGTGAGGCTTGGGTATGAAGTTGACTTTGATTAGTCATTACTTACTCTAAGACGACTTTGATCAACTCAGTCAAAAAGAATATTGTGTTCTTGAAATGTTAGAAACAAAAGGTTCATGTGAGAAGCTATGTATTGGAAAAATAAGTGATGCTACATAAACAAGCAATCACGAGATGTTGTATTATATTTCGTGTTACATCTTTTATTTCAAAACAATCACTATAAGCCACGCATATGTTATCATATTTGCAACCTTTTAAGTCAAACAACAAGATATGTTATCATCTAAATGGCTGATAAACACTGTTGCAAGATTTTGGTTCACGGATAACAATTTAATCGATAATTATATATATTGATTAGATTAAGATAAAAACTAGCTCGACTGAGTAATTATGTACATGTAAATTGGTTCATACGTCATGTACATAACTAATATAATACCACAACATCAATATTAATTACATATTATGATTATTAATTAATACAATATAGCAATAATTAATATAAGATTATTTGAGAAAAAATCATTAAAAAAATATTTTGTTTAAAATATACCCTAAATTTAGGTTTTCCGATGTATATTCCAAACTAATCGCAGCAAAATTCCTTGAAAATGAGCTTCACCATAATGCAGGATAATGAAATTAGAATTAAAAACCAATTTTCAAATTTAACGTCATTTGAACAAATATTTCAATGTGAAGTTGTGAACAAGAAAAGAAGAAGAGAAATGCAGATCTTCCCTATATACTTCCATTTTTTCTCATTAATTTTCTTTACTTAATTTTTTGAGTAGCACTTAGGTACACCAGGGGCACGGATCCTATATCCGTGCCCCCAACCCGCATCGCCTGACCCGACCCGATCCGAATGGATATTATATATAATTTTTTTTGTAGGTTTTCAACACCGAAGAAGCAAGCAGAGCAGCAGCGGCAAAGATGAAGTTCCTGACGCAAGAGCTGGAAGGCTCACTTCACGGCGCCGTCCTCTCTCCACCACCACCACCACCACCTCCCCCTCCCCCCAACCCCCTGACGACAAACTCCCTCCCTCCCCCACCAAGCCTCATCTCTCGCCGGAGCCCCTCTGCCGCCAGGACCCCCGCCTTCCCCAGCCGTGAAGACTGCTGGTCGAAGGAAGCCACCCGCACCCTGATTGACGCGTGGGGGGCACACTACCTCCAACTCAACCGCGGAAACCTCCGCCAGAAGCACTGGCAGGAGGTCGCCGACGCCGTCAACGCCCTCCACGCCTCCTCCCCCAAGCTCCGCCGCACCGACGTCCAGTGTAAGAATCGCATCGACACCACCAAGAAGAAGTTCAAGATCGAGAAGTCCAAGGCCGTGCAATCCAACGGCCGCTACGTTTCCACGTGGCCCCACTTCCAGAGCCTTGACTCCCTCATCGGCGACTCCTTCTCCAAGACTAATAACAGCAACGCCGTCAATGGCCACAACAGAAACCTCCGCCGGACAGCCAGTTGTTCTTATTTGTTCATGCCAGTTGCATTCTTTACAGTGTCGACAACACATTGAGCCTTGGCCTGCATCTGTTGCCCAGCCTATAGAAAACGAAATCGAGAAATCTTTCTTAGCTCATCTCTTCAAATATGGACATGACATTCAAGAATATATACTGGAAACTTTATTTTCTAGTTGTAATTTTCACAACAGAATTGAAGGATAGTACAATTGTTCGACGACTATCATCTCCAATAAATATATGTAGTATGTACAAAACAAATGGTTTGTTTAGTTGAAGCAAATATTCTTGTTGGTAATATTATTACCTCTTATTATTGTTTAGAAATATTAAACTCACCATACAGTAATGTAATACCAATAGAGTAAATATGTAATACCTATAGAGTACACATGTGATACCTATAGAACAAAAATTCGAACAAATAATTAATACCTTAATTGAGTTAGTTTGTAATACCTATAGAGTATACATGTAATACCTATAGAGTAAACATGTGATACCTAGACAAAAGTAAAAACAATTAATTCATACATTTATTGAATGAACACATGATACCTTAAGAGTATACATGTAATACCTTAAGAGTATACATGTAATACCTATAGAACAAAAAATAGAACAAAAAATCAATACCTTAATTAAGTAAGTTTGTAATACCTATAGAGTATGCATGTAATACCTATAGAGTAAACACATAATACCTATCATTAAATCTCAAGAAATATAAGTGTAATACCTATAGGGTATATGCGTAATACCTATAGGGTATACATGTAATACCAATCACTGAATCATCAACTAGGTAATCAGGTGTGTGTGGGCGCACACCCCCTTAGTTAGGGGCGCGCGTGGGGGCGTGTGGGTGCGCGTGGAGGCTGCCCACGCGCCGGGTCGGGTCGGGGGCACGGATCTTAGATCCGTGCCCCTGGTGCACACAAGTTTTTGCCTAATTTTTTATTGTCTCCCCTCAATAAAAAATAATATCAGAAAAACCTATTAAAAATTTAAAGTACAAATAAATTACCATTTTTAAATCTATGATAATAGAAATACAAGTAATTAATTTTCAGTGTATTTAAAAAATACCTGACTTCAAGTTAAGAAAAAATAAAAAAGAAGTATAAAGAATTGTATACTCGTAAATATTGAATTTATGTATATCGATTAGTTAAGGAAGTTGGATATAAATTAATAATTTTTATTAACAAAAAATAATAATATACTGTTTCAAAGAATTAAATAATCAACATTTGAAGAAACCAATAACTAATTATTGACGAGAAGAAACTATCTTGTATGGGTTAGTACTTTAATTATTTTCTTAATTAATCACTTTTAGAATAATTAAAACCTAAAGATGATAATTGATACTTTCACGTCAAACTTATAATTATCGCACACTGTCAACATAACGATGACATGATGTTTCATCCATAACGACCCGTTATAAGATTTGTTTTAAATAAGTTAGAGAGAAAGTCGAAAGATTTGTTTTAAATAAGTTAGAGAGGAAGTCGAAGAGAGGGACACAAGAAAACAAAAATAGTTAGGGGACTAAATTGATAATAACTACACTTGCAAAAGGAAATGTAAAGTCGTGTAAATTTATAGGGAGAAAAAAACAAACTTAATAATTTCATGTTAAAAAGTAAAAAAAGCAATCTTAGTGATTACTGGATATTCACCCACAAGTTACAGAAGAAATGCATAAATAGTGGGAATCATAAGATGTAAAAGATTATAATAAAAACTATTTAAAATATAAATTTCAACTAACAATCGGATTACAAACCTAAACTATACATGATTTTACATTTTTTTGTAAAAATTTTGGACATTTTAGATAGCGGATTCAAATCTCCATAGATAGCAATTTCAACCAATAATCAGATTAAAAACATCATTCCACTTGAATCATGTATGATTTTACAATTTTTTTATTTTTTTTTTCCTGAAATGTTTCAGTTTATCATATAAACTTAAATTTGAAGCATTTATGGTATCAAACAAACTTTAGCCATTAATTTCGAACATGTCTATGACTAGTATTTGTTTGATATGCAAAATTTATCAAATTTAAAATTCATACCGCAAAATGAAACATTTCAAAAAAATAAAGAAAAACATAAAAACCACGTATTAGTTCAGATGAGAAACTGTTTTTTTTATCCATAATCATATTACACTGCTTTGGCACAGAAATGGAACCTGTACAACCACTAAATCTAACATTATATGGCACATCTTACTTGATACTATGAAATATTGTTTAACTAGACTCATTTACATTACACCACCTACTTTCAAATCATTGCAAAAACTAGTATTCTCCAAAAAAATAATCCTGAGACGAATTAAAACCAAATCGAAATTGATTATGATTTGGACACAAATTGAATTCAAATGCAAATGTGAGTAAATGTCGAACATGCTTCAGTGGTTCTGCCCGATATATAGAAAGAAAATGGTGATAAAATAACAGAAATTTTATATTCACAAATCTACGATTAAGCATGCAACGAGTCACCCCATAAACCATCTTTGATTCTGGCTCTTAAAGAATTATGTAACGGTTCATATCTCAAAACCTATTTCTTTCCAGGATTGAGAACAATACAATCCTTAATCGAACAGCCTGAAGTGCATGTAGTATATAACAAAAATCCGACCGCTATATGGATAGATCACGATTTTTACATTTCAGTATAGTTGTTACAACATCACGAGCAGCAGAGATTTCCCTCCAAGCCTCTCCACAATTCAAGGTTAATCAGTGCATATGAATGATGCATACCAACCATGAATGCTTCGTATACAAAAAACGAGAAGCACCTGAGGCCGACTGATGGGACGACGAGCACTTAGCAACATCATGGTTTGTTTCACTCTGATCTTCGTTGGTCTTTGTGACTGTTGTAAAGAGGTAATATCCAACGAGAAGAACCGGGTTTTCTCCTCCCATAACATCGCCAGTAGAGCACCAGTACTCCAGCTATCACGACAAGGGGAATCGCCCATCTGTTGCGCAACATATTCACAAAATAAATATCGTTTTAGCCAAGTTCTTTTGACCCCAAATAAGTGATAATATAGGATTTCAAGAAAAATCTGTCCATATTGTAGCCAAATCAATCTCATGTAATACTCTCAGATTAAATGATGCAAATATATCATTGGAAACTTACCTATAATGATTGTACTTAAATAGGGGTAGATTAGTTTTTTCATCGAGTGACACTTGTGTGTCCCAAGGGCATGATGTCCGCAAATTAATCATCATATGGTGTTATATATATACTCTACAGGTATCATGTATATACTCTTCAGGTATCACATAAACACTCTTATATACATATGATACCTGTAGGGTATATTTATAACACCAAGAAACATAACACCTATAGAGTATATATATAACACCTGAAGAACATATATATATAACATCTAGATCCGTGCCCCTATGTGCCCCAGGGGCATATAAGTTTTTGCCTTTTTCATCAACTTCCTTAAATTATATGCAAAATCCTAAAACGACATTACTTTTGAGACGGAAGGAATTTTCAATAAACAAATTGAAGAGTCCGGAAGGCATTTCACATTCTGGTTTTTCACATGCAGTTTTATGAATAGTACGTTGAAATTATGGTTTCTTAAGTTTCATATTACGTCTGAGTAGTAATGGAGTAAATGTATGTTTCTACCTGTCTAAATCAAGGATAGGGCTGTAGACCACGGTTTCCCAAGTCCCCACAATAGCATGCCACACTGGGTTGTAATAAAGGGATTCCGAGGACCAAAACATTCGTGTGTATGTCTCTAAGAATATAAAAAGTATCCATGCTCCGATCTCTAGCAAGATAAACTTTATGATAAAACGACCCACCACCACCATGACAAGTGAGAAGGCCACCAACCAGTTGAAGAGCCTGTGGTTGTATTCCTTAATAAATAAAGATTTTGATTTCGCCATCATCTGCCATTTACAAATGAATGTTATCAGATACCAAATTATTGTATAAATAAATAAAACATTTTAGCTTTCTCCAAGCAACAAAAAATTAATTATTTATCAGCCCACACCCTTGTATCAGAAACATGGGGAATAAAGAGAAAATATAATAACTGACATGCTGAAGATGGGAAACGATAAATCCAGACCTTATTCATACGCATCTCATAGTTGATTTTAGATGGTCCAACACATTCATTCTCAAAACTACGGTTACACTGGAGGAATCCAGCATTGAATTTAGCCATAGATGGAAGTCTGAGGACTTGAAGTTGATCCATTTTTTCCTCACATCTAGTGTACAGAGCCTCACACAGCTTTGAGGATTGATACTCATTAGCCATCACAAAGTTCTTGTATACCTGCATGTACCAATGAATAAGCAAAACAAAAAAAAAAAAAACAGAGTTCTACTATTCTAGCTTCAGAGTCGAATTTTATTTGCGTACCTTCTCGATCTCTTCGACCAACTTGTCAGCTGATCTCTTCGCATGGTGGCGACCAAAATGTTGCTCATCAAAAGCTACTAGTGCAGCTTCCTTGACTGATTCATGAGTTTGTTGAAGAGACTCCTCCGATGTCGGCAAAACCAAATTACCCATACGACCATTATATAGTTTCAAACAACGCTCCAGAATACCCTTGTTGAAGACCTCTACAAGTGAGCCTGTTGACGGAATCTCCCCTTTATTTAATGCCTCAAGAATCTGAAATACAAATTTATCAATGAAGGAAAAGAACAAAGCCAAGAAAGCAATGAGGAACATAATGCCGTGCCTGTGTTACAAAATCCACCCACTTTTTAGGTCATAAAAATCCCCTACTATTAGAAAAGGAATAGTTTTATCATCCTACCAAAAACTAACTTCATTTTAAAAAAAAAAAAGTCTCCATACAGCCAACCCCATATAATCAATAGACAATTGTCGCACACATCGCATTGCTATTTCTAAAGATTGCTTAAGGGATTTTCCATTTAATTCCTCAAATTCATACACTATATTACACTGTCAAAATAAATCTCCAAACATAAATCAATAATTTCACCAAGTATAGATATTAAAGGAAGGAAAAATCTCACAGAGTTATACAAACTTAATATAATATGAAACCAGAAAAGGACTGCAAGACTGCACCTGCTCCAAGAAAGATACAAATTCCTTGCCGTTGAGAGATTTTCCCTGGACAATCTTTGGACGGATAATTGAAGAAACAACTGCTTTTAACTGATCCCTTTTCTTAATATACTGAGGATCCAATTCATCATCCTTCATGTCACAAAGTTTTGTGCGCTGGAGATGGGGCTGTACCACAAGATCAAAAGTCACTGCAAGAATTTGTGAACGCGTGTATAATGTATTTAAATACCTAAAGTAGACGACAGTCAATCAAGTGTTATATGTGTGGAGAAGAAATCACACTTCTTTTTAACTTTTCGATTCTATAATGGTGTTTCTGCTTTATTAGTTTTCACAAATTCTCTGATTTCCGACACATTTCCGAAACTTGATGGCTTGATATGCATCTCAAAACAAATCCTCATTCATGTTGCCCTTGTTCATTTTGAATTTTCTTGAGTTGGCAAGGAGTTCCAAGAGAGGGTTTCAATTAAGGAATCTACAATCATATTGATCTCTTACACCAAATTCATCATTAAGAACTCCCGTCAGCCACATGATCCACATAAAGAATACAGTACTTTTTTTTTTTAAGAGAAAGCAATTTAGGAATAACATAACCAAAATTTATGATATTGGAGCACTAGCAGGATGCAATCTCTATAAACTTCACGTGGCCAAATATACTTGATTTCTGTTTCCAAAAGATACCATTCTCCAACTTGTTCAATCAACCAAATAGTCATTAATCAGGGTAACAATTAATGAAAAAACTATGAAGTTCACAGTCAATGCATCACATTCATCTCTCATGAGAATCTCCAGCACAGAATTTCATAGGTCAAGACAGGGCTGGAGTCAATAAGATCAGGCATCCTCAATGTCACAAACAAGCCATTGCAGAGCTAGCACACAATTTCACTGATATTTCAAGAATGCAGAAGTAGAATTTGACATACTAAATAAATCCATGTTCCAGAAAGATTTTAAGCCTAACAGCAATTGAATGAACACAAAAAAAAAAAAAAAAAAAACAGAAGCTACAGACATACTAAACAAACCTGAGGTAAGCTAAAGGCTGTACTATTGTCACCCATTATAGCCAAAGATTCACGAATCTGGTTCACCTGAAAGCAATAACCAGAAACATGATAAGCTACTTAATAGCACTACATACTAATCTCTTAAGGTATCTGGTTACTAAACTTACCTGGTCAATATTTTTGTCCTCTGCATAAAATAAAACCCCGCATTTAGTTTAGTAAATAGAATTCATTACAAAGAGTGCCAAAAATAATATGCAGGCTCAGAAACTAACTATTGACATTAGGGACTCGACGGAGAGCCTCATCAATCATTTCTTGCACGGACTTTCCTTCTGGAATTACCAAAAGAAATTTCACATTAAAAGTTGTACAATGGGTAATAAAAACAAGGAAAAGAAGTAATTACAAGGAGAATCTATATTTAAAAGAAAAAAATGGGGGATGGATTGTAGGCAGAAAATCCTGAGAGCTGGGTACAATCTGGAACACTTACGCAGAAAATCACGCTGGATTAACCATAATAACTTAGCAGGTTCAAAAGCCACATCTTGCCCCTGCATAGACAAATAGTTAACTTCAATATAAAAATCCTAGCATCTTATAATTTTTGTTTCTATACAGAGAAAAACAATGAAACGTAGAATGAAAAGAAAAGAGGTCTGGGAGAAATGGCAATATTACCTTTACTCTATTCATCATGTGCAGTTGAAAGAAACAGAAACAAAACAAAAAAAAAGGGAGTATCAGAAGGGAAGACTTAGGCAGAGATTCCAAATTAAATTAACCAAGAAAATCTACGTCCAACAGTAAATTAAATCAACATGTTGTTACAAACCTTCCATAAAATTCTTCAGCAAGCTCCACTGCAAATGATAATCGAGATATATCCGCCTCACGTATCTAAGAATAAGTGATGCCACAAATTAATTTCAACCAGAAAGTCCAAGCTCAAAATGGATTATGGGCACTCATGACAAGCAGAGAAACTATTCACAAAGTGGCAGGATGCCAAGATTGACAAGCCATCCTATGAGAAAATGAAAACAGAAAATCGTTTATCACTGTTAATAAGGAAGTCTTATTCTATATGCAGCCAAAACCAATGCAGCCCTTACCAGTCTTATGAAGTCCAAATTGTTTTGATCATTAACGGGCCATTGTAAATTAACACATTTCTATAGTATTATTAATTTATGGCAGAAGCTAATAATATTGAAGTCCCTGAGCAATGTGCCTGAGCACAAACCAGAAACAATCTCTAGAATCTGGAGCAATAGTAAAGATGTTCATATAAGCTTTCTGGCAACTAAACTATTCTCCCATAAGATTGATAAGAGACTCATAGCCTCATACCACATCATAATACACGTTTTTCAAGAATTTTTTTATCAACAGAGTCCTATGATCTCCATAAATTCAATTTAAGCTGATGCAAGGCATTGCAAGAGGGGTAATAGTTACAGGAAAAAAGACAAACCGTCTCAGGTAGATTATATATAAGCACTGAACTCATTACAGTTGCAAGGGCAAAAATCCTGTAAAACAAGTTTTTGAAACT
Source organism: Scutellaria baicalensis (assembly GCA_005771605.1). Classification (NCBI taxonomy): domain Eukaryota; kingdom Viridiplantae; phylum Streptophyta; class Magnoliopsida; order Lamiales; family Lamiaceae; genus Scutellaria; species Scutellaria baicalensis. The sequence goes on along the minus strand of CM016723.1, from coordinate 29,664,632 downwards.
ATGTCAGTTCATCATAGTTTTACAATTATTTATACTGCCAATCACATATTAGACGTCATATTATTTGGAGATTTACCTGTCATCATATACATTTGACTTCCCAATACTTTCAAATCCCTCGGTATCAAGATAGAAGACAGAAGTCTTAACTCCATCAATATCCAGTTCGATTGGAGTACCCCACACCCATATACCTAATTAAACCAATACAAAATGGTTGAGAGAAAGTACAGATAGTTTTTTGAATATCATGTATATATAAGCAATGATTTGAAAAATGCAAGCATAAACCTTTAGTTTTGGTATCACGCATGTGCCCAACACCAAAACCTACAGCCAAGTTAAGACTTCAAGTCAGAAATTAGAAGAAAAGTGCATGAAAACAATGGCAGTAATACTTCGTATGAAGAGGTTACAAGACCACACCTTCATAACATGATAGAGACAGAAGTTGATTGAGTAGAAATGACTTTCCAGAGCGATAGGGACCAATGACCTGACAATATGGCCAAGAAATTGTGTGAGAGAAGGGATGTAAGTCCATGGTTAACACAACTAATAGAGACAACACTTTCTTAATAAAAGTGACTTCTTTGCCAGTATAGATAGATCGAAAGTGTACTGCATGGCAAAGAAAAAGGCAGTCAGCAAATATTTTTCAAATACCAAAAATATAATAATAAGAATAATAATAATAATAAATAAATAATCCACAATATCTATTGATTTTCATATCCTATGGCCAATCACACAAAAGGTGCAAACTGGATGCTTCCTCACAAAGAAGGAAACTGTAAAAATGAAAATTCTAGTTTGGCATGCTAGTGAGGCAGTGCCAGTTAATCAGTGCCTTACAGCAACAGCTGCTATAGGAGTGGTAATTCTCTCAATTGCTTCCAAGCCTTCTCTTGACAGACGAAGTTTTGTGTGGCCAGGATCTGGTTCTATGATAGGAATCCTACATAAAAGAAAAATCAAATTGAAAATATAGATACAAGGAGGTCCCAGACTGGCACTACATTAGGTACCCAAAATACAATATGCATGAAATCAAAATAAAACAACTCAAACAAAATCAATCAGTAAGCAATGCAATGGAAGAAGGCATGGTATCTTATTCATTTACTTATCTTCTTGTTTCATTGATGACCATGGAGTCATCTTTTACTTCTCCAAATACTGAACAAATGTACTCATACATCTTTTAGAGTGTCAATGCAGAATTAGCACCAAATGACAGTTTATAACCATATGAACATTATACAAAAATTGAACCTTGAATGATAAATGTAATTCATTTACAACCAACGACTCAATCTTTGACTCCACAAAGTCCTCGAATACTTTTAACAATGAACATCACGAAAACAACCTCAAAGCAGCCAATACTAAATACTCATATCCCACAGCCACCCCCATTATATTAGCACTACATAATTCAAAACTTTTCTTGAAGAAGGAACATGCAAGCATCCATCAATCACCTGAAAACATAATCATAACTATCCTCGCCACAAACATACTCAAGCCATGCCATCATATAAGGCAAAGTTGCAAATCTCAGAGAAGATGAATGGGCAATATATAATTATAACTAGAATGGCCAAAATTCAAAACAATTCCTGAAGTATAAACTTTTCTTGTTCATAATAGACCAGAAGAACTAGCAAATCAGAAATCCACATCAAAAACAGAAAAATCAGATGCACATTCTCGTTAACCAAAACCTGACAATTAACCCCAAAAAGGAAAATAGGGAACTCACGCTTGACGAAGATTTTCAATAGAGAAGGACCCAGATGCGAAAAAGGCAAAAAAAATGGCGAGAACAGCAACATGGCTGAAATTCCGCATCGCTGATCTGCTAAAAGTCGTCAACTTGAAAATGCGGTGTGGTTAAACGCATAAACTATCACAGAACGAATCAAAGAACTCAGACTGTGCCTTCAAGATCTCAAGAATTCATCCTTGCCAGTGCGTAATAGGGAGAGAATAAATACGAATTCACAGTTTTTGGTTTCTTTTTATTCAAGTTTTTACTTTTATTAACTGGATTTCGGATCTTGAAGGTGAGCAAAGTTAGGGAGGGAGGAGGAGCATTCTTGATCTGAGGGCCGCGAAGTAGAGGATTGTTACTCAGTTAAGACTTTCGAACAGCAAATCGACGTGGTGGATTTAATTCGCTCATTACGTAAGCGCTGTACGGCAACTAGCGACTTTACTTCTTCACAGATAATTGGAATCTGAAACACTCCTTTTTCTTTTTTCTTTTCTTTTTTAAGAAAAAAAAAAAAACCCACAGATATTTTAATGAAAAACTAGTAGGGGTGTGCATCGGTCGGTTCGGTAGCCGAGCCGAACCGAATTAGTAAAACCGAAAAAATCGAATTGAGTGTAAAAAAAAACCGAAATAACCGAATTGAGCTGGAAACCGAATTGCAACCGAACCGAAAAATTTCGGTTCGATTCGGTGCAAAACCGAAAACCGAATTACACATTTTTTCTTCCTTTGAATCTCTATTCTCTGATTCCAGGCTTCCAGCGCAGCTTAGCTTTACCAATTTCCTATACTGTTATACACACTTTAATATAATATAATATATTATATATAATATATAATATAATATATTATATATAAATATATTATTCGGTTCGGTTCGGTTCGGTTAATACGGTATTCTTATTTCAGAAACCGAAACCGAACCGAAATACCGAATTGCTCAACAACAAAAACCGATACCGAACCGAATTAAAAAAAACCGAACCGAACTGCGTATTTCGGTTCGGTTCGGTCGGTTATTTCAGTTTTAACCGAAATCTGCACACCCCTAAAAACTAGTACACATCTCATCTACTTAAAAGTTGTTATGATAAGAATATAATATTAATTAATAATTATATAATTAAGTTTGCTATTTTTTTATTAATTTAATCATACTCAAAATATCAGAATTAAATGTACACGATCTTTTTATATTAGTATAACAAATAATGTTAATTATAACCAAAATAAATTATGTAGAATAATAATCACAACAATTATTCTTAGGCAAAGATTTATATACCCCTGGTGCACATAGGGTTATGGATATAGGTATTATATACATGATCTTCAAGTGTTGTATATATACTCTACAAGTGTTAAGTTATGTGGTATTATACATATACTTTATAGGTATTATATGTATATAAGAATATATATATAATACCTGAAGAGTATACACATGATACACAAGTGTTACTCTTATGTACATATTTCATCTTAAACAATCTCAAGTTCGGTTCACGCCACTCACAATTGTAACTTCAAAAAAAAAAAAAAAAAACAAATATTCTAAATCAACAACAACAAAATTAATTAACTATACAAAATTTAAAATATATATCTTATATATACATGTGACATAAGCACAATCTCCCTCCAAATTACTTATATACTTATTAATTAATGAAACTAATTTGAACATTAAGTCATAAAACTATTGATTTTTTATTTGAGTTATTTATAATATAATTGAAATGAAATTTAAAGATCTATATAATCTTTAATATTCAATGTTCACAAGAAAAAATATTAAAAAAAAAGTTAGAATACTGGTGAAGGAGTTGAATAATATGATAGATATAATAACAAATATAATAAATATAAAATATTTGTACTCTCTCACGTACGAATGCAACATATATAATCAAAATATAGTAATCACATTAATATCTAGTATCAAATCTTTTTATTTATTATTTTTGAACTTTTATTTAAACTTGGAGAATTACATACAAAAATATGAAACAACAAATTATTAAAAAAACGTAAATTACCTACGAATATGTACAATTATTAAAGATATTAAATGTATCATATATTTTTTGTATAATAAGTATTATAAATAGGTACCTATTAAGCCTATTAGGTTTTCTACTTTATTGTTATATGCTAAATTAGTTTTTAGTTACTTGTTTTTCTAATTTAATTTGTGCATTTCAACTTATTCGTCTATTTGATTTTAATTTCTCTTCAAATATCGGTCAGGGCTGATTCGAACCAATAAATTCAATTTTCAAACTGAATCGAACCAAATTTGGTATTGTTTAGTTGTGATTTGTTTTTTTTTTTTTTTTTTTGTCTTAACTTAGCTCTAAGGAATCTAAAATTTTCAAAAATTAAATTCAATTCCAAGGATTTTGAAATTTCCATTCCAACCTAAAGAAACATGTACATTCAATAACTTTACACAGGCTCGAAAACCTTCATACTAAACACTTACATTCAATAACTTTATACAGGAAAACCCTCCCACTTAAACAACACCGTAGCCATTGCAACAAATGTCTCTTCTATCCCATACTTGTTGTCTCTTCTATCCCATACCTAAAAAAGTGCACTGGGTGTATCACATCATGACACACGTATATAAAAGGTGGTTTTGAAGTTTGAGAATATTAAAGTTTTTAACTACATGATATGCATATCCGCGAATCTGAGGTGAAACTGCTCCCTCGCCAAGCTCCGCACCTGCTTCATATACACATCAACACTCACTACACCTTCTCCCACCGCTCTCTCCAACGCATTCATCAAATCCTCTGCCGCCATATCCGCCGCCCACCGCTCCACCTTCATCTCCGACCCCTCAAACGCCTCATCTATGGCGAAACCCCCATCATACACTTTCACCCAATTCAAAACCCTGTCGCATTCCTCCCACAATTCCTGCATTCTCCCCTTCAATCTCCTCCTCTCCTGCTCCATCTCACCCATCGCCATCTCCATCCACTCACCTCTCCTCTTCAATTCAATCTGAACCGCCCACAGATATTCAATCTCTTCCCCTGTCTCCGCCGCCATCGCCGCCGCGTCGTAGCTGATCGAGCAGGCCAGCCTATCCATCGCCTCCATCTTCGAAACCGTGGAGGGGTGGGCGCGGCCCGAACCCCGGCCCGAGTAGTGGAACGGATGGTTGTGCGAGAATAGCTTGATCAGGTTCCGGGCCAGGCCCGACAGATCCGACCTGGCGAACTGCCAGTTTTTCAGGTACGGAGAAGTGGCGGCGCCCGATGGGTCGACGAACGGGTAATCCTCATAAACCGGGCGATCCGGGTCGTCGGAGCTGATGTAGACCATCGGGGCCACGTGCGGGTAGAACTCGTGCACCCAGATGGTGAGCGGCACGGGCGGCGCGTGGGGGGAGACGCGCAGTGGGCCGGCGGCATTGAGGAGCTTGAGAAGGGTGCCGTCGTTGCGGGTGAAAAGGGCGACGGAGGGTTTGAGAGAAGGGAAATCATGGAAGAGAGAAATGAGGTGTTGTCGGATAATCCATTTCTGATCCGGGTCGGAGTAGGATAGGGCAAATGGGGCAGCACAGAAAAGAGCATCTTCGATGAACTTGGTCGGATTGGAAGAAGAAGAAGAAGAAGAGATTGGCATGGTTGAATCGCTCAATGATTTCAACGACTCTATCAAATATGTGAGCATCTTTTCAATCTGCTCAATTCTTTTGTTTCTTCGATCTCTTCTTTATAGAAGAAACAAGTTCCATTGTCATGCAATAAATGCTTTTCATGCTTAATTATATTTAAAGACTCAAAAGAATAGGGTCAATCTTTTTTGTATAAAGAAAGATGAGATTGACTCAATATTTGTTTGATGTTTTCTATGAAGCAAAATGTCAAGTGTTGCTATATACTTGTGCATCGTTTGTTTAAGTTTGATGATTTCAAAATCTTTGAAACTTAATCTTATTAACATATCACCTTTTGAATCAAATGAAAATCAAAATTCGATTTGATTTAGTTATGATATATATATATATAATGTCTTGTGTTTCTTTTTTATAAAATGGTGCTCTATGATTAATGGAGAGGATACGAAGCGAAATCCGAATTAAGTGGTATACAACGACACTAAATACCTAACATGTTACCTAAAATAATTAAATTAATCTAATGGAAAATATTTAAATCATCTTTTGAGATATGGAGTTCGCAAGAAAGTTCTCAAAATAATTTATAAAGTTCTACACTTTTTAAAAAACCTAATGAGTCAACAAATGAGTATTACTCAGTATCCATGTACAATTTGAGTTGGTTGGATAATGGATAGGTTCGAGTAGGGGTGGGATCGGGTCGGGTATTTTCGGGTTTCGGGTTTTCGGGTCGGGTACCCGATTTTATCGGATACCCGATTAATACTACCCGAAAATACCCGAAGAAATCGGGTACCCGCAAAATCGGGTACCCGACTTTTCGGGTACCCGCCGGGTCGGGTCGGGTTGGGTTTCCTTTTTAGAAATAGAGAATCAAGAACTTGATGTACTGAAGAAATCTGCTCATCTCAGAAATTGTGATAACAAGTGTAGTTTTATAGCTTGAAGAACAACAGATGCATTGTCTGTTAACTAAGATTTTGTCAAACATAGTAAAGTTAATGAAATCAAGAATTCAACAAAAGCTGAGCAAATCACAGCAACCAACAAAAGACTTGAAATCAAATTCATCTAAAATTGAGTGCAAAAAAGGCATTGAATATCCCATTTAAAAATTGGAACATTGCGACAAAAACACACTTCACGGCTAGATTTGTGGCACTCTAACATGGCCCTTTTCATCAAGTACTCTTCTAATCCAATTTGGTGAAGATTCAAATCCCTTTTCTTGATTATCTTCAATGGCAAGTACTCGGCCACAACAGTAAACCCTAAGTAACAAAAGGGGAAATAAAAAATACTTGTCGTGAGACTAAGAAGAGATGGCCGGAGGAAAAGGTGGCGCCACGGCAAAGTGGTGGTGGTTTTGGCGCGGCGATCGACGGGAGCCGGCGAGTCGCGCGACGGGCGTTGGCGAACTCGACTGCCGCAACGAGAGCGATGGCCGACGGGAGCAGAGGATGCAGCGGCAGGCGGGCACGGCGGGTGTGGAGGGCGTCGCTGGGTGTTGGTGGCGCAGCTGTTGGAGACAGAATTCTGAAATTTGAGTGAAAAGAACAGTCCAGATTTAGGCCGCGGCTATCCGCACCCCACCCTTTCCTAAACACACCCCAAATTCTAAACACACCCCACAATAAATAATTAATACAATTAAATTTCTAAACACACCCCTTATATTACCAATCTTACCCTTTATTTATAAAAAAATACAAAAAACCCACATATACTAAACCCACCCCAAAACTATCCCACACCCCACCACCCCCACTGTTCATCATCTTCTTCTTCCACCGAATTCAGTGAAAATTTGTTCGAAAATTTGAGGCCAAAAATTGCAGAAAATTCGACCTCCATTGAGTCGAAGAATTCAACCAAAGTTCGACCACTTGTTTTCGAGAGATGGACGGGGAAGAACATGCTCACAATCAACCAAATCCTCCAAGACAAATATTGTTTGGTAAGTTTGTAAATATTTTGTTGAGAAATCATAAAATTGTTGGCATTTTAGGTTTAAAACTTGAAATTTATGTACATTATAAGTTTAGAAGTGTTTAGGGGTTGTATTTCGTATAGATTTGTGTTGAAATAGGCTGAAATTGGATGGAACGAGAATGGGCTTTCTCGAATTCGAACCTGGTTTTTCGAATCTGAAAATGAGCTTTCGACCACAATGTGTCGAATTTGTGCATATATTTCGACCACAAGTTGTCGAAAATTTTGTTGAATTTCGACTGCAAGTGGTCGAAAATCTGATAAACTTTCGCAAAGTAGTGGCCGAAAATTGGAGAAATTTTCGCAAAGTCGTGGCCGAAACTGGGAAAAAATTTCGGCCTTTAGTGGTCGAATTTGGATATCAGTTTTAAGTTGAATTTTTTCAAACTTTTACATATTATGTCTTCAATAACTTACTTGAATGTTGTTAATTGATTTGTTGATTACAGGAGGCCAGTGCTATACGAGGGTGAGACCGACTGCTTCGAATAGGAGGCGTCGATTCTTGGAGGAGGAGGCAAGCACTGAGATGCCGGTTGTAGTTCCACCCCTGGAGTGGAATGTAGCATTGGAAGCTGGGCCATCAGCTGCTCCTGAAGTTGAAGAGCCTCCTCATACATATGCTGAAAACGAGGGTCAGGAGGATGATGAAGAAGAAGCTGATGAAGACGAGGGTCCGGACGATGCCAACGTATTGACTGGCCCCTGCCCTGGTGGACCCCTAGAGCCACAACTTATCCCAAGCTTTAGGACACATGTGGCCTACAGCATCTGGGAGGGCGAGGAGAGGAATGTGTTGAAGTGTTGGTGTCACACCACGAAGATGGATACGTGGACATTCGACCCCCCTAACCCTCCTGAGTTCAGAAATCTGCTTGGACAAGCTGCTGGTATACCGGATCTGAGGTATATTTCTTACAAGACCCCTAATAAAAACCTCATCTGTGCGTTTGTTGAGCGATGGCAGCCGGAAACCAATACCTTTCACATGCCGTGGGGGGAGATGACAATCACATTGGACGATGTGTTTTGTCTGACGGGGCTGCCTGTAAGTGGGCTACCGGTTGTCATACCACAATCACGATTGGGCCCCGAGAGACCTGCTCAATTGTTGAGTCGATTGTTGGGTCTTTCAGTTGCGGAGGCAAGTACAGCTCTATTTGGCAAGCGAGGCACCTCTGTAAAGCTTGAGTGGCTTCGCAGTCGATTCATGCAGGACGTCCACAGTCCCGATGAGCCAACACGTGAATGTGCTGCTCGTGCGTACTTATGGTTTGTGCTTGGATGCACAATCTTCGCCGATAAAAGTGGGACACGAGCAGACACCAAAATACTCAGATTATTGGAGAGGGTGGATCGTGTCGGCCAATACGCATGGGGAGCAGCTGCTCTTGCTTACCTGTACCGGCAGCTGGGACTTGCATCCAGGAGTGGGGTGCGTCAGATCTGTGGCTACTTGACATTATTGGAGGTTAGTTCATCCAATTTTCATACTGTACATGCATCACATTTTGCATCTAATCTTAAAACTGCGTATTACTTTACCAATTTTTTTTTCTTCACATAGGCCTGGATCTATGAATATTTTCCATTTACAAGGCCAACCCATAATGTTCGATATGAGCAAGGTGACCCACTTGCACTGAGGTGGATCCAAAGAGCTCGAAGTGGAGGAACCACCGATCGGGTCTCAGGCCTTCGTGAGCTACTAGACAACCTACCTGCGCACAACGTAAGTTTAAATTTGTACCATCCGTTAATTTGAAGAGCCCATAGTTTGCATTTATAATAAGTGGTGTGCATGTATAGGTTAATTGGATGCCGTACTCGGAATTACGGAGTGCACATCCCCGGGACGAGGTTGCATTTTACCACGGTTGTATTCGTGCATTCGATGTGGTCGAGCCATACCATCCGGATCGCGTACTTCGTCAATTCGGCCATCTTCAGACTATTCCTGACTGGCCCCTCGTGCCATCTTATGTTCGGCGTGGAAAAACAGGGGCAAAGTACAAGGTGACGTGGGACGTCATGGGACAGTATTTCAGATACTGGAGGAGTCACGTGTTATCCCCAGAAGCACGTGGACGATTAGCAAGACCACCTTGGGAGACAGTGCCAGGTTACATGGAATGGTTTTTGAGGTACTCTCACCCTGTGGTCCAGAATCCCGCCCATAACTCGATGGCGTTCGGCAGTACGAGTGCACGATCTGGACCACAACCTTGGCATATGATCAATACTGCCCTTGGTCATATGGAGCCGGTCTACCAGCGTTACGGAGCAGGTGATGAAGCTCCGGACATCACGGAGGTGTGGCCGGCGTTTGTTGCCTCCTATCGTGCGCTCAAGATTGATGACGATCCACCCGAGCCATCTGCACGAGCCACGACTCGCCGTCCTCGTCGTCAGCGTAGAGAATAGATTCCTTTGAGATGTCTTTTTTCTGTTCTTACTGATTGTCAATATTATTAGGTTAGCAAGTACAATTGTTATTGGATGTTTGTTCAAGCTCGTGTTTATGGATATTGAACTTTTATCGATATGACGTTAAATTATTGGAGTTGACGAAGTTGTATTCCTATCGTCTTAAGTTAAACATCTTAACGTTCAAGAACACTTAAATGTAAAAAAAACACATGAAACTTTTTTCTGTTCGACCTGAAGGGGCCGAAACTTGCACACATTTTCGGCCACTATTGGTCGAAATATAGCTAAATTTTCGGCCACTATTGGTCGAAATATAGGTTAATTTTCAACCACTAGTGGTCGAACAGTAGACAATCGAGTCCTTGGACATCAAAATTCCATAACCTAAAGCAGGTGAACACTTCCATTCATTCATTTTCACAGGTATTTACACAGAATAGATATTCAAGTTCTCACCCAACGAGGTACAAAATATGATCATTTCGAACGAAATTTACACAAAATATGCACAGCTTCAACCAAATATAATCATCTAATCATCCAAAAAAATTGTCTTGTCACCAACTGAAGAGCTTCCACTCAGACTTTGAAGACGAGCATAATCCATGATGCGTTGTCTGTACACTTCAGACCATCCAGCTGCAACCGGCAAGCGTTGACCAAACCACCCTTCAATTATTGGAGGTAACGGTGCTCTCTCATCCAATTCCACCTGCCAAGTTAAGAAAATGAATAAGAAATTGAGCAACCGATGACAACCACTAGTTAGTACAATATTCCAAAAACTGACCACAATGTAATGATCATTTCCAACTAAGGCCATGCAAACAAGTTGGGGCTTGGGGGGGACTTGTGTCCTCATAGGTAGAACGGTGACACACAACTGGGGGGACAAGTGCACAAGTGCTATGTCATAAGCATTTGCTGCCAAGTACGTCATCTCGGGAAATGCCCACCAATGATGAACATCGTATGTGCACTTGTCGAAGCAATTCAAATTGTCCATTATCTTATGAAGCCGATCTGACAGTCCATTTATTTGATTGTACAACCCATGAAATTCTTGGAGTTCTTCACGCAGGTCACAACGGACTTGAGGCCACGAGTTCTCACCCAATCCTATTGCATGAGCTATGCAACGGAAACCACAATGACCATCTCCGAGAGGATTTTTGATACCTACGACATGGGGTTGCACATGTTTTGGAAGTTGAACGAGGAAGACCTCATCACCTGCATTGCGTGCGGAACGACGTCTAACTGGTGCAAGCTTTTTCCTTTTCAAGGATGTAAAACAAGGTGTGGCCACTGTTGTCTCAGCCACTATCACATTTTCCTCCGTCGGGGTAGAACTACTATCGATCAATGATTCAACAATTTCAAACTTACTTGGATTGCGTTTGGTGGAGGTAGATGCCTTGACCTTTGTTTTGCTTGGTCTACCACGAGGACGTGTAACCACCAATGGTTCTTGCAACGAGCTTGTGGACGGAATTGATATTTCTTGAAGTCTTTTAAGCAACAACAATTTTTGAGCTTCGGAAGCTGATCCAAAGATCTCATTAATAGCATTTGAGGTCTCCACCCATCGATTCCCAACATCAACATTGGGAACACTTTCACCACCTGAAGGCTCACAATCCAATTTTCTCCAAAAGTTATCCACCATCTCTAGTTGGATGACTTGACGATCCCTTTTCAGAATTGCAAGCTCATGTGCACAAGGCAATCCACATGTTTTCCTCAACACACAACCACAAAGCAAAGGGTCAACACCTGTACCATCTATTCGCCTCATCTCCTCAAAGAGCAACCCAAGTGCATGATGGGACACCAATCCTCGAATGAGCTTGAAAAGGGGCGAGGAAAAACGATGCGGGGTCATAGTCATACTCTGCTCAAATGAGGCCTTCACGTGAGTTATTGACGTGATATGTAGATGGTGTATGCGTGCCCAAGACGTCTCAAAGTTTGATTGAGATGAGCCCAATTGTCTTTTGAGCTTTGCGTGCATGGCTTCGGCCCTGAGAGTGGATACAGAGCGTAAGTATTCAATCATCGTTTTTCATAACTCGTTAACATATAAAGTTTGAACGAGGTTTCAAGAATCATACCTCGAACTTGTTGTGTTATCATAATGCATAACATTGTTTGTCCAACATGAGACAAACCTCTTCTTGTATGGCTCGATCCACGTCCTCATAGCATACGCTACAGCTTCAGGATGATCGGCGTAGTCAGCTTCAAATCTCCTCACTAACTCATTGAATCGATGTTCATCCTGAGCCAACGCTAGCAAATTCCATGAGCTATTGAAGGACTCCCAAATCTCGGCTCTACCCATCAGTGGTTTACATTTGGCTAGGATGTTCTTGTTGATGTGCCACCGACAGAGCAAGTGAGTGGCATTCGGAAAGACTACACTTATCGCATTCATAAGTGCAAGCTCACGGTCGGTTACTATCACCTTAGGATAACATCCTTCGATCATCAAACCTTTCAACACAGTAAGAGCCCATCTGTAGTTCTCCTCCTTCTCAGCCAATAAGTACACACAAGCCACAGAAAACGTGATATTTGTTGACGTGACACCGACGATTTCCAAAAGTGGCATCCTATACCTATTCGTCTTGTAGGTACAGTCCATCAAGACTACATTCGGAAACGCACGCAACAACTCAACGTTTGTGGGATGAGCATAAAACAGGTCCGTAACCCTTTCAGTTTGCTTGCATCTCCTGTCCAGGTGGTAGTACTTCTCCAACGTCAACTTCTCCAGCAAGTATTGCATTTGGGTTCGACCACCATGCTCAACAACTCTGTGCTTCTGCCGAGCATTGTAGATGGTTTTCATAGTCGACTGATTCCCCACGGAAGAGAGCTTAAGTGTGCTCAAGATGTCTTTTGGCCTTGTGTTATTCATAGAAAGATCCCGCACAAGTGCATCTTCAGAAGGAGTCAATCTACCTGCGAATGAGTGGCCTACCAAATCGCGACCCATTGGGTGATTGTGCGATCCACACACTACCATCAAGGCCCATTGTCCTTGCTCATTGACTTGCAGTCCTTTCAACATAAAAGGACACTCACACTTCTTAGTGCTTGTACACCGTTCCTTAGTCTTTTTTCCGGATTCATTGGAAGAGACTTCAGCAAGTTTTTTCTTTGTCGGACGATACTTGCCACCTCGTTCACACCCCAAAAATACACGAGCTCGGCGGCCACTTTCACCACTGTCGGATCTCCTAACCAACACAACCATATTTAGACGAGTTCCAACTCTATAAGCCCAATTGACCATGCCTTCCCGAGTATCAAATAACTCATCAGTTTGAAACTCATGAGAAAAGTCTATATACTCGTACATGGGGCTGATGACATTTGAATTTCCCACCGCGTTGTAAGTGCTCAATTGAGTTTCTAGTGAATTGTCTTCCTATAGAAATAATAGAAGAATACTATTAAATTAAATACATTCAAGCACAAGGAAATAAAAAAGGTACGTTTGTTCGACACTTATAGTCGAAAAAAGACTGTTCAAAAACAACTTTGTGAAAATTCACCCTAAAATCGACACCTAGTGGCCGAAAAAAGGGACGAATTTCGACAACTATAGGCCGAAAATGTTGTGAAATTTCGACCACTAGTGGTCGAAAATACAGTTAAGTTTCGACCACTAGTGGTCGAAATTTCACAACATTTTCGGTCTGTACTTTTCGATCGCGTTTTCGCGATTTTGCAGCAGAAAATTTTTTTTCTTCCCAGCACAGAGAAACGAAACCGTTAACTAGGTATAGAAACTTACATTGTCAACCTCAGGTGCTTTATTATACTCCATAATGTCTTCTTTCTACAATGGACACTTTGTTGAAGATTTTTGAGAAGCAGATGAAGGTAGTATGGAGAGAAGAAGAGAGGAAGATGAGTGAAGAAGATGATGTGTATATATATATATATATGTTGTATGGAATGGGGTGTATAAAGTAATGTTTAAAAGTGGGGTGTTGATAGTATTATGTAATATTTAATATTATTATATTTTTTTACTAAGGGTATATTTGTCTTTTGTTATATCATTTAATTTGTATTTCCTTTTTTGGGGTGTGTTTAGGAAAGGGTGGGGTGCGGATAGCCGCGCCCCCAGATTTATCATATCCGGGTACCCGAAACCCGAATCGGGTATTAGTTAAAATACCCGCATCCAACCCGAACTCTTCGGGTACCCGACCCGTTATACCCGAAACCCGAAAATTGTAGTGATACCCGACCCAATCGGGTAATACCCGACCGGGTCGGGTCGGGTACCCGATACCCGAAAAAAAACCCACCCCTAGGTTCGAGACGTAATTAACGATGATTTTATTTTATTTTTCCCTCCTCGATTAAGATGTGGAGACATTTTACACCATAACTTGCGCGAAACGGTCTCAACAGAAAATTTTTTGTGACACAAATCTTTTTAATCAATTTCCATTAATTTATATGTAATTTATGAAATGTGAGTTGTGGTTTGACTCATATCACAGAACATGATTCATAAGATTGTCTCACATAATATTCACTCGACATTTTATGGATCAAGCAAATGTGTAAATAGGATTAATGTAATCGAGTTTGAATTAAAATTTGATATTAATTCAAACTTTGTTAAAAAATGTGGTATTTATTAATTTTTGAATAATTTTTAATTGGTTAATAACATAAAAAGCACGAATTTAGGGTACGGTATCAATTACAACATGAACTTTTGACTGTGGCACTAAAAACACTCAACTTAACACTTGTTTCAATTCGAAACATATTTGGATTTTTTGGGGCTCCAATTGCTGACGTGGAATCCAAATTATATAGGTTAATTGTAATATGTAATTTTAAGTACAACCATCATCCAAATGTAAATTTATACACCAATAATTAACTTATACAATTTGAACTCCACGTCAGCAATTGTAGTCCGAAACACCCAAATATGTTACGAATTAGTCACCATCCACATGTAAATAAATATGTTATTTTAACTTACACAATTTGAACTCAATGTCAGCAATTTGAACCCTAAATACTCAAACATGTCCCAAATTGAAACAGGTGTCAAGTTGAATATTTTTTGTGATAAAATTAAAAGTTCATGTTACAACTGAAACACGAACTTAAATTCGTGTTATTTTATATAATTAACTCATTGTTAAACGATACATTTGTTTGATTAATATTGAAACAGGTGGAAACTATATTTCAATTTTCAAGTAATAACTTTAGTGTGTTTACTTTATCAAATCAGAACGAATTAAGAAATTAATACTTAGATTTTTGCAACTTAGATATGCAAGTAAATAGAAGAGTTGCGGAATATGGAGAGATATATTTCATATCTATCTATATCTATATGTATACTAAAGGAATAATCAAGAGTCACTCATGTCACTTTCTGGTTAATCCTATTTAATTACAATTTAAATCATTTAATATTTATAATTTATCATAATAATATAGCATTTAATGAGAATAATAATTGAATAACAAAATGTTAGTAATTATGATTGATAATAAAATTTTAAGTATAATTATGAAATTTTAGGCAAATATTTTAGTTAAAACTAATGTTTGTAATTACATTAAATGATAATTAAAAATTCACATAATTAAATTTAAATTACATACTAATTAAATTAAGAATTAATGATAAATAATAATTAATTTAATTTATAAATAACAATTTTAAATTTCTTAATTAGTATTAAAATACCGTGTAATACACGGGACTCACGCTAGTATGTTTATAATCGGATTAAGTGGCTCAGTTGGCATAGTTCAAGGAGGTATAACAAATTAATTAACACGGGACTTTTAATTAATTATAACAAATTTTGATCGATGGATTTAAGAGCATCTACATTAATTAGGAAAAGAGGAAAAACGTGGCATCCCTCTCCTCATATTTTTCTTTGCCAAGTGTTGACTTAAAATCTTTCTACTTTAGAGGGTATTGGTTAAATATTGTCTTTGAAAATTAGTATTATTTTGATGATTATATATTGGGACTAATTAAAAATTCGATTAATTAATGAGTGATGATCGAGTTTGTGGGTCGTTGTTGACTTCATAGTTTAACATCATAAAATTAAATAGTAATGTGGTCAGTAACATATCATGTAAGCCTGTAAAGTAAAAGGAATTAAAAATATATAACAACAATATTTGCATATAATATAACTTTATTCAATGTTCAAAGTTAATTGATTTTGGTCTTTTACAAATTGGCTTCCGTGTAAATTAGTATAAGTATTGTGCGTGATGCAGGGATATATAAATATTATTATTTATTTATTTTAATGTAAAAACGTTTGATATAAATAATAATAAATTTTAGTGGAGATTAATTTCGACAAAAAATTTAAATATTTAGTTAATGTGGAAAATGTTAGATTTATGAAAATAATAATATTTTTGATAATCTTTTAATCTTCGTCCGTGTGATGCATGTCTCTATAAATTTATTATAATCGATAATAAGTTTAACAAATTAACATGATTTGGAGTTAAACTTAAAATTCATGTAAAAATAATATTATCAAAAGGATTGTCGATTTTCTTACACAAATTTGAAAAATCAAAACAACAATTTATAAATTAAATATTTTAATGAAGCAGTTTTATAGAATGAATATGATCAAATATGTTAAAATCTTACCAAAATTTATTTTTAAAATCTTATAATGAATTTTTCCTAAAATAAAAAAATGAAAAATAGGGAGTTTAAACATTGGCTTTTGACTAGAAATTAGTAATCATTCTATTATTTTATATATAGATAATATTTTGAATAGGAATTTGAAGGGCAACGCAAAACTGAATTAATATTAAGATAAAGATCGAACTTTTAATAAACTAGTTAATTAGACTTTGAAGGCTGGGGATAAAAATGAATTTAATGGATTTAGGTTCTACTTTTATCATGAAGGTACAATTTTCTTTTATGCAATATTCTTGAAACCACAAAGAATAACATATTTTGAACTGTAGTTATGCTGCAATAGGCAAATAATAAAAGTAGTTTTATCTCTAACAAAATTTCAAATCTTGAGACAATATATATGAGATGGATATGGTCAATTAAGTAAAAACATGAACTTTTTAAGTGTAAACTTTCAATTTAATACTTGTTTGACTTCAACATATGTTTGGATTTTTAGGGTTATGATTGCTGATGTGGACTCCAAATTGTACAAGTTAAATGTCTATATGTAATTTAAAATACATTTTTCATATGTAAATTTATATGTTAATAACTACTGAGTAGGACTTATGTGCCCTAGAGGCACGGATCCAGGATCCGTGCCCCCAACCCGACCCGCCCCCATTAATTCAATTTTTTTCTTCTTCTTCTTCTTCTTTCTCCTTCTTCAACCCGATCTGCTTCCTTCTTCTTCTCCTTCTTTTTCAACACTTCTTCTTCAACCCGATCCGAACACATATACATACATACATATGGGGAATCATCTATGGGGTCTAGGAGGAAGGAACCCAACCTTTGTCTATCAAATCCTCATTTTCCGATTAATGAGGGAGGATATTTTGTTGTTAACCCTAGCTCACCATTGATGCTTCCACTAGTTTTGTGTTCTAATTTTTTCAGATTTCAAATTTTCTGTTTCATCTCTATTGTTCTTTTATCTTCATTAAGGTTTATATATTCAGGATTGTATATATATGTAATTTGATATGCAACTTTGTTGGTTATTGAAGAAGGTATAAAATTGTAGAAATCTGATTGGGTAGTATGAATTTGGAGAAAATTTGGGGAAGAAGATGATAAAATCGCGTTTCACAATCTATTATTTATATATACATATCACTTAATCTTAAGAACAGACATTTAACACCTAAAAAGTATATATATATAACACCTATAAAGTATATATTAAACATATCAGACATATAATATGAAAATATTCTAAAGGTATTACAAATATACTATATATGTGATATAAGATCACATGCATCTATAAGATATAATAAATACAATTCCTTCAGATGTTATGAAAATATTTTAAAGGTATTATAAATATACTCTATAGGTGATATAAAATTACATGCATCTATGATACATAATAAACACAATTCCTTCAGGTATTATGAAAATATTATAACACCTAAAGAACATACATATAACACATAAATAGTATATATATAACTCATATAGAGTATACATATAACATCTATTACTAAATCACATAATATGAAATCTTCTTTATATGTGATACCTCAAGAACATACATATAACACATAAATAGTATATATATAACTCATATAGAGTATACATATAACATCTATTACTAAATCACATAATATGAAATCTTCTATATATGTAATACATTAAGAATATAAATGTAACACCTAAGGAGTATATATATAACACCTATAGAGTATAACTATAACACCCATCACTGAATCATATAATATAACTATAACACCTACAGAGTACATATATAACACCTATAGAATACATATATAACATCTATCATTGAATCACATAGTGTGAAATTTGGTGTGCGTCTAGATCAGGTGGGGGTGCGTGGACGCGCCTGAGTGCGGCCCACTCGCCGGGTCGGGTCAGGGGCATGGATCTAGGATCCGTGCCACAGGTGCATATAAGTTTTGTTCATAACTAATTTATACAATTTGGACTTCACATTAATACTTGAAACCCATAATACCCAGGCATGTTCCAAATTGAAAAAACAAATGTTAAATTTAGTGTTTTTTATGTTACAACCAAAATTCATATTGCAACTGAAATTAAACCCTAAGTTTGTACTTTTTTATGTAATGAACCCAAAACAATATTGATCTATTCAAGTGAAACATATTAAGGATGATTCAATAGTACTAATATTGTTGTGTTCCTTAGTATTGAGAAACAAAACCAGCAAATTAAATAACATCAAGAGTTCTTAAACTTGTTATAGTGATAAACTTAAAAGATAATCAATACCTTAGTCAAAAACAAAAATTAACCAAAAAGAAATTGGAATGATAAACTTTAATGTTTAACAACCCTTTTCGTCTTTAGCCCAAAGAAGCTATATATGGCTTCAAGGGTTGATGGGTAGGATAACTCTTCTTTACTAACATGAACAAAATATGGAGATTATAATTTTTCAGTAAGATTAGTAATAAAATTATATAAATTAGATAAAGATTATCTTTATATTATTTATTTATTATGTCGAATTTGGTTGATTGGGTTCTCAGTTAATATTTAATTGGGTTTGATTCAAATTGAACTTGACTGGTATCATTTTGTTAGCTAGACATATAACTGGACCAAGCAATTGGATATTATAATTTTCAGCCCATTATAGAAAAATAGCCCAGTTTAAATCTCTTGCCTACAAATTGTAGTATTTTATTATGTACCAGTACAATATGTAAATGTTTTATAATATAGTTCCCATTGAAAAACAAATAGTAGTTGATAACAATTGGAATATTTTGGCAGTTTTTATTTTTTTTAAATGACTTTTTATTAAAAAATGCAAAAAGAATTATGAGTTTTTTTCCCCAATAAGTTGGAGGAAGTGGAAGGGAGGGACACAATAAGAAAAAAGCTTGTGTGACCCATTTCGAATCATAGTCATCATAATTTACATCTTATAAAGGTGTGATACCATTTAAACTAACAGACTTGTGGTAAAAAACAATTATGAGAAGATGTTGATCTCAAGCAGAGATTATGATTGACACTGTAAAGCCCAATTGTAACTTTTAAATAATATCAAGATCGGAAATAGTAAAAAGAAAAATACGAATATATAAATGCCTTCGAAAAATTAATTAATTAATTACCTTATAGTTTATGGTCCAAAGTCATAATAGGTAATAATGCATTATAATCTGCACATGAATGCCTGGCAAAAAAAATTAAAGACCCCGGACAAACCCAACCATCCATCATTTATAAATTTTTACGATGGACCGAAATATAATTTAAAAAAAAAAAAAACCCGCTCAAACATAGTAATTCATACTTTTTGTTCAAAACCGCACCGATAACAGCATATATATATATATTTATATATGTACGTATATGCATATGTATATGTATATAATTTTCATTTATACATCGAACATGTCTAATTCACTAGACAATTTTATCTAAAAGTTGGATTAAATCATGAAGGTCTTATGTGTTATTTTATCTAAAAAGTAAATTTATCTCTTAACCCTAACTACTTATTATTATATGATCAAATATTATAATTTTGTGAAATACGTTTTGAACTATCATGAATTATCAATGTTATAATGTTGTGGTTATGAGAAAAATTCAATTTTAGTACACTTAAAAGGCTACTGTCCAATTTTAGTTCACCATAGAAATGATTTTCAATTTTAGTCCAATTAAACCAAAAATTGTCCCTATTTCGTCTATTTTTCACCGGAAAATCACTCTCGTCAGCGATTGTAATACAATCGCCCCGAATTTTTAAAAAAACGTCTATGTGGCACGCCAGATCCCACGTGGACAATCCTCGATCAATCACAATTATCCGAGTCAACCATATATATATTAATTAAAAAAACAAAAAAGAAAAAACAGCCCCAACTTCTTCTTCCCCACCCCCACCGTCGGCCGCCGGAATTCTCCTACCCCGGCTGTTGGAATTAGTCACCGGAAAGTTGTCTAATTTGTCAAAATCACCTTCAAATCATCCAACTTTCATTCTAACATGTTTTCTATCTTATTCCACCAAAAAATCCTTCAAAATGATACATAAAGTGGTCGAAAACAGCCCAAAACAGCCGCCTACTTCGCCGAAAAACACCATAGTCACCACTTCAAGCTCAAAAAATCGATTTCTTCAAATTCCCCACCAAAATGGTCAAATGATATAACAAAATGATCATCTCCTAAAGCTCAAACATAATCTCATATCAATTTCATGTTTCTTATTCAAATCGAAGCTCAATGTACCGAAATCATTTGAAAATGAACTTCACAAACCCATTTCATTGTTCTCCAAATTCACACATGCATTTATGAAATTGAATAAGGGGTTTTGATCCACACATATTGAGGAGTGTTTCATTCAATAATTGAAAGAAGTGATGAAGGAATTATGGGTTAATTTTTCATTCAAACCCTTTCGAAATCGTTCGAAGTGTTTCATTCAAACTCGTGTGCGTGTGTGTGGTTGTGATGATCGCCGGCGACAAGCCCGTCACCGGCAGGGTGGTGGCAGGCGAAGAGGGGGGGGGGGGGGTTGGAGTTGGAGTTGTAGGGGGCAGGGGCTTGGGGAAGAAGGTGTTGATTTTTCTTTTTTTTTAAAAATTTTTAAATTTTTTTTATTTTTGATTAATTTATATATATATAGTTGACTCGAATAATTTTGATTGGTCGAGGATTGTTCACGTGGGATTCGGCGTGCTACATAGGCGTTTTAAAAAATTCGGGGCGGTTGAATTACACTCGCAGATGAAAATGGTTTTCCGGCAAAAAATAGACTAAATAGTGACGAATTCTGGCCTAAGTGGACTAATATTAAAATTGGCTTCCATAGTGGATATAAAATGGACAGTGTCCTCTTAAGTGGACCAAAATTGAATTTTTTCCGTTATGGTTATAGATTTGGTTAAATACATTATTATCTCTTTAGCTTGATATGGATACTAATTCACATGCAGAAAATTATTATAATGTTTGTTATTGTAGATAAAGTTTGTAAGAATAATTATTTTTGATGTTGATTTAAAAGTTAAAAACCCGTCTGAAACCGACCGAACCGCAAATGACAAGACAATATAAATTTACAAAAAAAAATAAAACCGCAAAACCGAACCATGATCACCCCTAAGTATTAGGCATCCTCTCTTTTTCACTCGCTCAAGTTTTAATAATAGTTAATTGGAAATATTTTCAAAATGAACTATTCAAATTCAAGATATCACAATCGACACCTTATAAAAATGGGAGACCTCTCGACTTGGAAAACTTGTGGTTCGAGATATAGTTGAATGACAAAGAATTAAGATAGTTTTATTTTACTAATTATCAGTAATCATACCCTAGACTTCATATCAAACAACTTAAAATGTCCAAATTATTATCTTTAATATAAGTCTCAAATAAAATACATATATGCACATATATATACACACATCACACATTTACCATAGAAATCACAAGCATTAAAAAATAGTTAAATAAAAGTGGGATTTATAGAGGTGAAGTCAATCTAAAGATTGGTATTTCAATTTTCAAAAGGCACCAAAATATGAACTTTATTAGATGAAAGAAGAAAAGGGAAAAGGGAATTGAGAAATTAAAGTGAGATGGAGTTCCCCTATTCTTCTTCTTCATCATTAAAGACATATTATCACAACTTTCTTGCCGTGTTTCTTAGGTCATGCATCTCATTTTCAAGTACCCAATCCCAACATAACAACTTCGTTTCATGTATATAATTTTATGAGACCAGTCAATTTAAATTCATAACTAATAATTCACACATAAATTAATTTGTACTTACTCGATAATTCATGTGAGGCCGTCTCACATAAAATCTTACATGAGATGAAACTTTTTATGGTCTTATTCGAGGTAGATATTAATCATATTGAATATCCATATGAACTTCGTCTTACATATTGTCTTAAGTGAGATCATCTGACTTAAGATCTACTCCAATATTTATCATCCATTTAAAAATTCAATTGAATAAATCGAGTATATGTAACATTTATAGAAACTCACCAAAATCCGATCAAACAATTACGAGGCACTAATTTAAATGAAATGTGAAAGGAAAAATAAGTAGGGCGACAAAATAGTATGGACCAAATAGTCATAAATAAGGGTTTCGTCCGTCCTAGCTACGCGGATATTATGTAACATGTGATGTAAGTCGAAAATGTTAAAAATACAAATAATTGATCATAATATTACACATATTTAAATATATCAATCAAACCGAGCCCAAATAAGCATATTTTAACATGGTTGGAATTGCACAAAACATGGTTGCTTGAATTAAATGAAAAGATTAGGTTATAATGTGTGAAAAGGGAAGGGATTGGATTTAGATTGCATTGAAAATTGTCGTGAATAAATAATAACATAGATATTGACAAAGTCCAAACACATATACGTCAGAATCATACATCACATTCACAAGCAACCCACTATTATACTGAAAACGTGTTAAAGCAACTACCCATTTTATTTTATTTTTTCATTATTTTGCTTTCTTTTTACACTGCAATTTTTTTTTATTGTTTTTAATATCTTGTTTTTGCTCTTGATTCACCCACCAATTTATAATTCATGGCTCTGAATTCTAATTAATGACTAAGTTTCATAGATTGATAGATGCAATCTGGTAAGTGGGTTAAAGAGAGTGTCTGCATTTTGACATGAATCATCATACAAATAATAAATGTGATTTGTTTGCTTCCCATTAATCCCAATACACAATTCCCAAATCAATATAGTTCTTTTGACCTCTCATCTTACAATCCAATCAGTTCAATTAATATGTTGTTGTTTGAGGTTATAATGTATAGAAGTGAACATTTAATTGATCACTTATATGTATAAAATGACTATAACATCTCTGCCCTTTTATAGAGGAGAAAAACAAATGTATAATCAATTTAGCCTTCCAATTATAAGTGTTCATAATAAATGAAAATCTCATATATATTATATAATATAATAGAAATAGGAATGAATTATATCTGTAAAACAATCGATATTTTGATACAGGCGGAGCGGGGTTAAGAAGAAATTTGGGCAAAAACGAGATTTGCAAATTAAATAGTATCTCATCTTTATAAAGGTACATATTTAATTCGTCGAACCACTAGTTTTCTCGTCTTTATTATCTCCTTCCTTCCACTTTTACTAAAACTCATTTAAAAATGAAAATTATTTACTATAAGTAAATTGCTTGTTATATGAAAATTTTGATTGAATATGCATATCAACAACAAATAAAATGAATGTAATACTTTATGGTAAAAACTTATATACTTCTGGGGTACATAGGGGCACAGATCTAGGTGTTATATAAATGCTCTTCAGGTGTTATATGTATACTCTATAGGTGTTATGTTTGTTGGTGTTATAAATATACTCTACATGTATCATATGTATATCACAAATACTCATATGCAACCGTCTCACATGCGACGGCACTCGAGCACGGTCGACCGTGCCTCAGGACACGACCATGCGCAACTGCAATGTATAAGTATGTCTTTTTCAATAATAAGTATGTGATTTTTCACTATAAATATGTGATTTTTTTTCTCGCCCACGACCGTGCCCTGGGACAGACCGTGCCTCGCGTGAAAACTAAGAGCAATCTGCGGCGCACGGTCGTGTCCTAGGACACGGTCGAGATAAGTATGTGATTTTTGTCTATAAGTATGTCTTTTGTGCTATAAGTATGTGCTCCCGTGCACGGTCGACCGTGTCCCAGCGCACGACCGTGCGCGAGTGCCGTCGCACATGAGACGGTCTCACAGGAGTCTAGCTCTATGTATATAAGAGTATTCATGTGATACCTGAAGAGTATATATATGATACCTATAGAGTATATATTTAACACCATATGATGATTAATTTGGGGACACCATGCCCTTGGGGCACACAAGTGTAACTCATACTTTATAAGTTACGCTCAATATAAAAGCATAGGGTTTTGTAAATTCAATATCAGATTAATCTAATTTTGAGAAATATATTAATCCACAATTCATATATAAATTTATGAGAATGAGTTTGAATTTAGAACTTTAGTAATCTCCTAAGTATTATTGAATTTTGAGTGGGTTTTTAGTGAGATCATGTCACGTAGTTTGTTATTTGAAATAGATAAATTCATAATTCACTTTTAATAATTTATATAAGAATTTGAGAAAATATATTAAATTTATGGAAAATAAGAATTTATGTAATAGAAAGTAGAATTTATGTAATGGAAAATAAAAATTTTGATATAAAATATGCATAAAAAAGAGGATTAAAAGTGAGCATAAACATAGAAATGTCACATCGAAGCAATGTAATGGTAGACAGACATGAGATAACACAAAATTGGAAGTCTGATGAGAGAGAAAGAGAGAGGATCAAAAGTAATTATGAGATATATTGATCAAATCTTTCACCAATTTAACACGTCTTAATACATAATTATTTCCTAATTAATATATTGGCAGCACGTATTTAATAACTATAAATTTCAATATATGGCGTTTAATTTGTTCATACAAATCAAGAATGCTTTCGATAGATACAATTATGTCTATAAAATTGTTGTAAATTATATTGTTTTGATTGCACCCAAAATATCATATAACAACGGTAAAGAAACGATAAAGAGAAAATATGAGATAATATGAAAAATGTCCTTTCATTCCACCAAATTCTATCATTGAATACATCATTATATATATGAATTATGAATATGAAAGAACATGAGAAATAAAAGGTTTTAGCAAGTAATGTTCATATTTTATACTCCCTCCGTCCCACCAATTCTAGCCTACTTTGACCGGCACACATATTAAGAAAAAGCTGTTGACTTTGATTGGATGTGTTATTTTAATATTTTTGAGTGGCAATTTTGTAATTGAAACCAACTTTTTGAGTGCAAAAGTTGTAAAATGAAAGAAATTGAGGGGTAAGAGAGTAAAATTTTCTTTGCCATTTTGGGGCTGGCAGATTTAAGTGGGACGGACGAAAATGGCAAGTAGGCTAAAAATGTTGGGACGGAGGGAGTAATATATTTATAACACTCCCCCTTGGACATTACGACACATTATACATGTCTCATTAAAAACTCGCTAGAAAAACCCAGTGGGAAAAAATTAGACGAGAAAAGAGTACATGACATATAAGTGCTTAATGTGTTGCACTAGCTGCCTCGTTAAAAACCTTAACTAAGAAAACCATGTGGAAAAAAACTTAGTTAAGGGAAAAAGAGTACAACCACTGGTCTTCAGGACCTAACCTTCAGATTTAAAAAAGTAAAACTTATGGTCTTCAAGACCCAACATTCATGATTAATTTGAAAATATCGCTCCTCCTGAAGACAACAGTCTTCCAAGCCTACGTATTTCAATACCATGAACATACTTTTCAAAAGTAGACGTATGTAGGGATTTAGTAAACAAATCTGCGAGATTGTCACTAGAGCGTACTTCTGTATAATAATTTTACCACTCTTCTGGAGCTCGTGTGGATAAAAGAATTTAGGGGCTATGTGTTTTGTTAAATTTCCTTTAACATACCCGCTACTCATTTGTGCAACACAAGCCGCATTATCTTCATAAAGTATAGTGGGGGATATATCAGTTCTAGAAATGCCACACGACTCACAAATGTGTTTCATTAAAGATTTTAAGCATACACATTCTCGTGAAGCCTCATATAGAGCAATAATCTCTAAGTGGTTTGAGGAAGTTGTAACCATAGATTGTTTGACAGACTTCCATGAGATTGCAGTACCACCACAGAGAAAAACATAACCAGTTTGGGATCTTGCGTTATGTGGATCAGACATGTAACCAGCATCCGAGTAACCCACCAATTACTTATTTTGATTTCTCGTGTAATATAAGCCAAGATCCTGTGACCCCTGAAGATATCGAAAAATATGTTTAATGTCATTACAATGTCTCCTTGTACGAGAAGCACTAAATCTAACTAATAAATTGACCGCAAAGGCAATATCAGGTCTAGTGCAATTTGCAAGGTAAAGTAATGCACCAATTGCACTTAAGTAAGGAACTTCAGGTCCTAATATATCTTCAGTATCTTCTTTAGATCTAAACAGATCTTTATCCACTTCAAGGGAACAGACAACCATTGGTGTATTAAGTGGATGCGATTTATCCATGTAAAATATTTCCAAAACCTTATTCAAGTAGGTTGACTAGTGTATGAAAATTCCTTCAGGGAGATGTTCGATCTGCAGGCCGAGACAATATTTTGTCTTACCTAAAACTTTCATTTCAAATTCAGATTTTAAGTTCGAACTAGCTTCTACAATTTCCTTATGTGTTCCAATAATATTTATATCATCAACATATACAGAAATGATACAAAATTCATTTAGCAATTTTTTAATAAACACACAAGGAAATACATCATTGTTTGTAAACCCCTTCTTCACGAGGAATTCACTCAATCGATTATACCACATCCTTTCCGATTGTTTTAGACAATATAATGATCTTTGCAATTTAATGATATACATATTACGATTTCCATCAGGGATTTTCATATAAATATTGGTATCTAATGATCCATATAAATATGCGGTAACGACGTCCATTAACTACATTTCTAAGTTCATATTTGCTGCCAGAGTGATTAAGTAGCGGAACGTTATACCATCCATTACAGGAGAATATGTTTGATCGAAATCAATATCAGGTCTCTGCGAGAACCCTTGAGCTACTTATCTCGCTTTGTATCTCACCACCTCATTTTTCTCATTTCTTTTTTCGTACAAATACCCATTTATATCCTACAGGGATAACATTCTCAGGGGTACATACAATAGATCCAAAAACTTTTCTTTTGTTTAGCGAGTCTAGCTCAGCCTCAATTGCATCTTTCCATCTTACCAAATCTAAGCGCTTCCGGCACTCAGCAATAGACTTGGGTTCTGGATCCAGATCATTATTTGAGTTAGTAAGAGCAATTATAGAGGCAAATGTGTCATCGACGACTATTATATTTCTATCGTAAGTTTCTCCTGTATTTATAAAATTCATAGCAATTTCCATATTCACATAAACCATATCTTCTTCATTTCCTAAGATATTATGATCTCGTTCCACAATCCTAGTAATTTGATTATTTTGTGCACGTGCATTGTTATTAGGATTTTCGTCTTCGGGACGAATTTCTTTAGAAGATATTTGGAGTGATTGATTATTTTTGTTAGATTTTGTTTTCCGTGGATTTTTATCTTTTGTACCCATGGGTTCTTTACACTTCAGGTTCAGAGGTGCATCAGATATATTTCTACTTTTAGGAATTTCCACTTTGTGTGGTGCATTTACAGCAGGTATATGAGATTTTCTCACTCCTTTATAATCCGTAAACGCATCGGGCAGATTATTTGCTAAATACTGTGAGTTAATTATTTTTTGAACTTCCAGTTCAGTTTGACTAGTGCGTGGATCTAAATATTGAAGATTTTCCACATTCCATGAAATTTCTCGGCATTCTTTTAATTTTTTAGTTTTATCTCCCCCTAATGTCAGGAAATAATCTTCATCAAATGTACAGTCAACAAATCGAGCTGTAAATTGATCCCCTGCCATGGGCTCTAGGTATTCAAAATGGGTGGAGATTCAAATCCAATGTAAATACCTAATTTCCTTTGAGGACCCATAGATGTACGTTTAGGTGGTGATATTGGAATGTACACTGCACATCCAAAAACTCGCAGATGGGAAATATTTGGTTATTTCCCACGCACTAATTGTAAAGGGGAATAATCATGATATGCAGTTGGACGTATTTGAATTAGAGAAGCAGCATTCAAAATTGCATGACCCCAACATGAAATGTGTAAGTTTGAATTTTGTATTAAAGGTCTATCGATTAATTTGATACGTTTGATTAGTGATTCAGCTAGACCATTTTGAGTGTGGACATATGGAACGGAATGCTCCACTTTAATTCCTAATGACATACAAAAGTCATCAAATGTTTTCGAAGTGAACTTACCAGCATTATCCATTCTAATGGATTTAATTGATAATCAGGGAATTGAGCACGAAGTTCAATAATTTTTGCAATGAATTTTGCGAAAGCATTATTTCGAGTGGATGATAGACATACATGAGTCCACCTAGTGATCATGATAGGTACTAAGAATAAAACATTGATCATAACATTCTTAAAAACGCATATAGAAAACATGTAAAATAAATTGATCATAATTTTCTCATAAAATCATTCATTATAATCTCCAAACATCAAGTTCAATCGTTAAGAAATTGTCATCTGTAATATTCAAGATCGTATTTACTTCGTGTAGATTAGCATAATGAGATTTGGAGAGTCTTTTGTCTTCAGGACTGAAGTAGAATGAGACTTTTGTATTACGAATCCACTAAATATAAGAAAACAAGGTGGATTTCAACGCAAAAGTCATGTTAAGTACTTAAAAGTTAAGGATAAACTAAATCTCTTTCTTATTACCTCACACAGGAGAGAAATTAATAAGATTATGTGCACTTGTTATCAAAATATTGACTTATGCACTCACACAACATGTGTTGAATATATACAAGGGAATTTAAAATTGCATGTTCCAAACAGATTTGAGTCGATTACTTAAGTTCTCATTTAAATGTTATTTAAAGACAATCATAAAGCATAATTCTAATTTCAACTTCAGAAAATTCCATATTCATTTCTAAAATTTCCAGGAGAACTGAAACACGAATCCCATGTAATAGATTAATTTAGGGCTCAATGAAACTTTTATTTTTTTATTATTATTTTTTATTGCAGATCATAAGACCAAAGTAAATCTAAATTAATCAGTTGCCAATATATATGATCTTAAATACGAGTTGGTTCATGCCTATCAGATTTGCCATTTATGGTCTTTCAAAAAAAAAAAAAAAAAGTCCAGTAAAGCATAGAGGCACATTTGAACTCCAAGGAACATTTCTAAGTCTTAAAAATGCTCGCAGTAATCAACACTCTAATGACAGTGACCAAGAACTTATTTTATTCATGTCAAGAAATCATATCAAAGTTCACATCACCATTCAACACAATATTACTAATTTAAAGGATTACTAAGAAATTAAGAATTGTTAAACTTTAGCAGATAAAATGCTTTATTGGTCAATCATGAGAAACAATGAGGCAGACATATACATGGGCAATCTAAGATCAAAATTAATTAGATTTAACGATAATACCTCGCAGGAAAGATACGATTCTTTCCTAGGGCACTACTCAGATTCAGGTAGAGGATCGTGCTGATAACGTGTTGTAAATTGTATTGTTTCGATTGCACCCAAAATATCATATAACAACGGTAAAGAAACGATAAAAAGAGAAGACGAGATAATATGAAAAATGCCCTTTCATTCCACCAAGTTCTATCATTGAATACATTATTATATACATGAATTATGAATACGAAAAGACATGGTAACTAAAAGGTTTTAGCAAGTAATGTCCATATTTTATAATATATTTATAACAAAAATGACTACAATGTCCCCTTTTTTACATTACTAAAATGGGGGTTTACTTTTCAATTAACTTAAGTTATAAGCATTACAATATACTGTTTATGATAATTTAAAAGCAATAGATAATTACTTTGAATAAATTTTACTTCATAAAGTGGAAGTTATCTTCAAATGAAATAAGTATTGTTTGTGCTATTATGAAAAGCAATATGATGATTTCATTTTTAATAATGTATTTTGCTTTCCCATTCTTGATAATTACTATTTTTGAATAAAATTAATCATATACGTTAGAGTAATAATTTATTTTTATAAACACATATAGGATACGGGTTTTTAAATATAATTTTGTAAAGGCATGAACTTCATTACTCACAAACTAAATTCGATCGTTATCATAAATTAATATATGAATTTGTGTATCATGAAACAAAGCATCTCACGAAAATTTTACTTATTTATTTTTTATCGGTAGTTTGGAGCAGTCAAGATCGATGTTTTACTTTCCCTTATTTTACAATATAAAATTTTGATTTAAGTAAGCAGTGAGGTTTCCTTTATAAAATTATATTTATGAAATGAATTATACTTGGGAGAGTAAGGAAAATTATATGTACAAGGTCATTTCATAAAAAGTATATCATAAAACAAAAGTAATTGTTTGGAAAATAAAAGTAAAATAAGAATAAATAAATAAAAAGGGTGCAAAGGTGAAAAAAAAAAAAAAGGGCAAAAAATTAGGCAAGAATAAAAGCAATTTAGATGGTAAATAAAAAGAGGCTATGATAAAATGTGAGAAAAAATGCACAGAAATCAAAGGGGAGTTTGAATAAGAAAAGGTAAAAAGGTTAAAAAAGTGGGGATTTCAATTCCCCATATATACTTTGCATCCTGCACTACAAACAAACTAAACTGATCAAGTATGTCTTTTCTCACTTATTTTTACTAATTCTATCATAACTATCTCCTTATTTCACTACATTTTAAAAATATCAATCATTTCTATTCTTAATATACTTTTAAAACATTCTTTATATATTTAAAAATATTACATATCACACTAGAACTGATATGTAAAAAAATATTACATGTCACTCAACGTTGATGTTGTTGGGATTGGAACATCATCAAATTTTTTAGGTAAATTGACTCTATTAATCTTCAATGGATATTTCTTTCATATTCTTTTATTATATTTCTTATTATGTGATATATTTAACCATTTGAATTGAAGTATTCTAAATTGATTTTAAATTTGGACCAACTGTTGGATAAATCACAAAATTTATTTAAATTGTTATTCTAATCAACTTTTTGAATATCACCAAATAAACATGAATATCCATATTTTTTGCAATTTTAACCGACTGTCCGGGTATATTTATTTTGGAAATAACTATCATTTTGTATATTAAGTCATCGTTCTAATTTGAAACGATGAAGTTATTTCTGAGATAAATATACACAAAATCTGTCGATTGGTTAAAATAGTAAAAGATATTAAATTTCATGTTATATTTGGTGACATTTTAAAAGTTGGTTATACATGCAAATTAAGTAAAACTTGTGATTTTTTCAACAATTATCTCTTTAAACTTTATCGATGAATTTTTTTACTGAAAGAATTTTCAGAGCCAAATAGATCTATATTTTATAATTAACACAAGTAAATATATCATCTTCTCTCAAAAGAATTTTAATTTTAAAATACTACAAAAATGAAAAAAATAAATTATATTATACATGAATACAAACATAATATTTATTCCAAAATTCAAACAATTTCTTTTATAAGCAAAGTAGCATATGAGATTTAATTTTTCAAAACTAATAAATTTAGTATAAAATCCTAAAAGCATAATATAAGAAAAATTGATACAATTTTTTTTAGTAGATAAAAAGTTTAAAAGAAATTGATTTAAATCAGAAATGTTTCAATACAAATAATCTATTATTATTTAATAAAAAGATAATGCGTAAGAAGGATGTAAAATTAAAAAAAATGACTTGCATCAAAATATAAACATTAAAAGCATATTTACACACAAACTTAAACCTTAGGAGTATGTATTAATACATTTGTCCTATAAATTATGCTAATATTCGTATGGTAGTTTACAAGTAACAGCATACTAATATTTACGAATAAAACAATTTTGAAAATATTACTTCTTCAAAGTTACAAACCACTCCTTTATCCACATTTAATTTAATATCAATTTGTGGGGAATGGATAAGGGAATGGGAGAAAAAAAAGGACAAATCTTAATAGATGCTCATTGGTCCTCTGAAAACAATCCTAAAAACCAGCAGATAAATAAATAAAAGAGTTTTTTGAGTTCAAAAGAAAAACAAAAAACATACAATTCAATATTTTTATCAATGATCAGATTTTGATTTAATGTAAAAATAAAATTTGAAGCCTGGATAAGATTAAAGAACTGAAGCATTTATTACATATTTCAAATTTATAATAGGAAATGATTGCTTGAATTTCTAGTAAATGATCTAATCAAAAAGCAAATTCATTCAAGATACGATCCTTTTAAAAGCAGACAGAATGAATAATTCTATTTTTTCTTTCTCTAAGGAAGAATTAGAAAGGAAAGAAGACAAAATAATACTTCAACAATAAAGAAAGAATTCAAGTCCCAGGAGAATTAATCAAAATACAGTAGAGCAGAATACTATGTTTTATTGATGATATTAGTTCTACATTACATGTTATGATTTTCAACACCCTTACATAAAAGGCGAAGGGAATTACACAATATTATACCAGAAAATGGTGTTTAACAACATCCATCACTGATTATCAACCAAAAAACAAAGGACCAAAATTTTAAGGTTTATTGTCAATTACAGAAGCTAAACCAGTCACAATCTTTACTCCTTTGTTAATATTCTTAGGCCTAATCTCCGGCGGCTCCCATTTCTTCACTCCGCCAGCGGCGCCACCGTCGTCACATGAACTGCTACTGTTAGAAAAGACAAAGACACACTCACCGTCCTCAGTTTTGTCTTGAAGAATCGACTCCGATTCGCCACCGGAGGAGGCGATCAAGGCCTCCTCCTTGAATTCTCGATCATTCTGGAGCTCTGAGCTCGGAGGGACGGCGGTCGGGCCGACTCGGGTGAAAGGCGAAAGCCATTTGGATTTCACGTAATCGGCCTTACGCCATGGCGGCAAAGGCATGCCCTTCTTCTTGAGGCTCTGCTTGGCAGCTTCCGATGTAATTCCGATGATCTTCTCGAGACGATCGGCTTTTCCGACGAATATGTTGGGGAGTGTTTGGAGAAGAAGCTTGTATGCTTTGGTGGGCCTTGCAATGTCAAACTCTGATCTGAAATCTATGTCGATTATCAATCTCTCTCCTTCGATTATCACATCCACATACTCATACTCCCCTGTTGGAGACAAGAAATGATTTCCAATTTAGATGAACTGGAGAAATATTGTGACAATCAAGAGAATAAGGCCAAATCTGCAGATGAATTTACCGGCAATAAAAGAGGGGGATTTTTCCCATTTTGAGTTGCAAATTGAAGCATTGTAGCCAAGAGCTATGAGGCCATCAACCACGATTTTTCTGCAGAATCCGTCTTTACGCTTATTGATCTTGTGTTTTTCAACGATTTTTGCAGCGTCGGCTAGCAAATTCCTCTCAGAAACACACACGCACAGCACCAAACTCTGTTCAAACATTCCGATTTTCCAAAAGATTGATCAATCAGATTGGATTAAGAACCGTACAAGAAAACAAAATTTCAGAAACTCTGTCAAATTATGGACCACAAAATCGAATTGCATGTACCTTGAGAACATCACAAGCGTGGGTGAAAGAGCAATTTTGCGTCTCCGGTTCCTCGTCAGAGCTCTCCGTACAGTTTCTATTGAAGCAATTGCACCGATTCCTTCCGCACCTGAGCTGCTGCTTCTCGCCGCCTTCTTCCATGAAACTCTGCACCATCTTCGCAAGGCAAACCGAGCTCGGCTCGAACTCCTCCAAGCAATCCTTGTTCTGCAGCGGCTCAGCGGCGCCGGCTGGCTTATCCGGCGCCGTTGTCTTCAAGACGCTCGAGAACGGCCTCTCAAAAAGGCGTTTAAACCTCGACTTGGAAATCGGCTTCGCCACCGCCTCACATTTCGGCTGCGGCTCCTCCGCCGCGTTGAAATCAACCGGTTGAATCTTCATCGTGTAAGGCATTAGATTCTATGAAGCTTTCAGAGTTTCAGCTTCTCCATTTTTCCGAAGCACAGAGTTTTGGAAATTACAGTCAACGTCGGAGACTTCAATTTCTAAAGTTATTCCTAATCAACTTCCATTACACATAAAACTAGATAAGAAATTATCGATCAACCACTCAATAAACTGGAAAAAGAGGTCGGCGATAAAGGCAAAATATGGACGGTCTTCAAAATTGAAAGATCCTAAATCTCACAAACCAAATTCAATCAACGCAAAAAACCTAGAATTTGGATAAAAGTTGACCGAAGCAAAATCTGGAAAATCCTAACAAACAAAACAAAACTTATTGCAGCCGGATACCTTCACCTCGTGAATTACAAACAAAACTTATATTAATAATCCTTCGCTTGATCCTAAACGCGACACAAAGCATGGAATAACTTCTAAACTCTGCTACGCAACATCAAAAACAGCTTCGCCTTGGCTTAGGGTTTTCAATTACGGCTAATCCTCAAACACTCAAAAGAAAAGGAAAAATCAGAGGCTAACAACATGACGCCACCTCTCCGGAAGCCTGGAATCCGATCATCAGCAGCCGGAATCTTCATTTCCGGCAACAAAAGATCTCCGGAGAAAGAAAATCAATCAAAATGAAATGAACACGCAGAGTGTGTGAGAAAGGGGGAGCTCTTATTGCGTGATGGTTCAGTGTACTGTGTGTGTGAAGGCTACGGAGAAGACCAGGAGCTGAGAGAGGGGGGACATTATAAAGGGGTGGTTTGCTGATTAGGACAGCAGTGCCATGATGGCATCCGACGTGGCGGGGGCAATCCCATCCCTTAATAGGGTACGTGTCGGAAGATTAGGGAGGTTGGGCTCGCAATCGCAGCCACACGATGCCACGTCTATCTGGGGAGACGCGTTTCAGGGATTACATTGAGTTTACCAAAATACCCTCGGCCTTGGAGGGGCGGTCCATCTGCAATTACCAATTTTACCAACCAGGCCATGACTTTTACTTCTACTTCAATTTATGTATCTTAATACCAATTTTGCCCCTTTTCATTTTTTTATTGATTTCTCAAAAATATGTAGAAATATAAATTTAAAAAACTTTTCAAACAGGCCACATTTTGCGACCTGTCTCTCTCGTTTTGAAAATCCATAAGTGGAATTAAAAAAGATGAATATGAGTCAATTTATAAATGAGATTTAATATGTGCATTATTTCAAAAATTGTAGCTTAATCTTACTTTGTTGGACTCGGTAAAATAAAAAAATCAACTTTTATAAATTTAAGAAAACAAATCACACTTAACTTATTGTCAAGATCAGCCTCTCAAACTACACCAAATTCCCTCAATTTGGCAATGCAACAGAAAACACCAACTCAAGAAATCAACTCAATGAACTAAGCTAGATAATTGAATCAAGAACAAAACAATCAACACTCAAGGGATTACGTGGTTCGGCTTAACAAATGCCTACATCCACGGGAAAATATGGGAGGGAATTCTTATTGCAAATCGAACAAGAGTTTGATTACAATTCACTCTGCAAATCTAAAACTCAAAACTTAGAAACCCTATTCTGCGCTGCTCTCTTTAAGCTACAATCTCACTGAATAAAACTCTACTATAAACAATGGAATGAACTCCTATTTATAGACCTCTCTCCTAGCTAACTGCAGCAACAAGAATCAAGTAGATCCGTTGAGAAACGAGCTCTGAATCTTGATCTGAAGATCATCCCCGTTCTTGAAGATGATTCCCAGCTTGATAGCTCCTCAGCCGTAGATTAGATGAACGGCTCAGATTTGATCCTGGACTAACGTCTCTCAACCGCTTCCAACGACTTGAAATCGCACTCCCGTAAGTGCGCTTTTATAAGTGGAAAAACGCTTACTTCTAAGCTTTCAAACCAGATTTAATCGTGGCCCTTGGATCTGACGAACGGCCCAGATTACTCCTGCACTAACTAACAAAAAACGAACAAAAAACACAAAACAAAGCCTCACGCTTTTATAAGTAAAACATGCGACTTTGCCTATTGCTTAACAACAGTGAATAGACAACACTTGAGCTGAAAAGAAACACTTTCAAATCTCCACCTTCAGCTCATGTTCTTCTTATTCTCTGCCAAGCAATACAAACTTACCACTTTCAGGTTCCATTAGCTGAGGCCTTCCCTGTTAGACCTATCAGATCCATACACAAGCTAAACTTCTTCACTGGTAAGGCTTTGGTTAGTGCATCAGCTGGATTAATTTCAGTGGGAATTTTGCAAATCTTAACCTCTTGCTTCTCTAATTTATCTCTTATAAATTGAAGCCTTACATCTATATGCTTAGTTCTTTCATGAAAACTCTGATGCTTAGCTAAATGTATGGCACTTTGACTGTCACAAAACACAGAGATACATGCTTGACTAATACCAAATTCATGCAATATACCCTTCAACCATAGTGATTCTTTTACAGCTTCTGTTAAAGCAATATACTCAGCTTCTGTTGTGCTTAAGGCAACTACAGATTGTTGACTAGTTTTCCAACTAATAGCAGTCCCATAAAGAGTAAACACATAACCAGTTAAAGACTTCCTATTATCTAAGTTGGCAGCAAAATCAGCATCAACATACCCAATGACAGGTTCATGTTCATCAGCCTTAGACTTGAATCTTAAACCAGTTTCTGTTGTTCCATTTATGTACCTTAACACATGCTTAACAGTATGCCAATGTTCTAAACCTGGATCAGACATATACCTACTTATTACACTCATTGGATGAGCCAAATCAGGTCTGCAGCAAACCATACCATACATTATGCTGCCTACTGCACTAGCATATGGTATACTGTCCATTTTAGTCTTTTCTTCTTGAGTTTTAGGACATTGGTCATATGATAGCTTAGTTCCTACACTTATAGGTGTGCTAATTATCTTGGCTTGATTCATTTGAAATCTAATGAGCACTTTCTTAAGATAATCAGTTTGGTGTAGCACTATACTACCATCCTTTTCATTTCTTAGAATGTCCATGCCTAACATCCTCTTAGCTTCTCCTAAATCTTTCATTTCAAATTCAGAATTAAGCATGTTCTTTACTGAGTTTATTCCAACAAGAGAATTACTAGCAATTAGCATATCATCAACATATAAGAGTAGAAACACAAAGTACATAGAATCATGCTTAAAGTAAACACAATCATCATACTTACTTTTAATGAACTTTGCTTTAAACATAAATTGATCAAACCTTAAGTACCACTGCCTTGGGCTTTGCTTAAGGCCATACAATGATCTTTGAAGCAAGCATGCCTTGGAGTCCTTGTCTGCAAGATGCAAGCCCTCTGGAATCTTCATGTAGATCTGCTCCTTAAGCTTTCCATGCAAGAATGCAGTGGTGACATCCATTTGATGAAGCTGCAAATTGAAGTGAGCAACAAGAGCAAGTAATATTCTAATAGAGCAGTGTTTTACCACAGGGGAGAAGATTTCATTGTAATCCACTCCTTCCTTTTGAGTGAAACCCTTAGCTACTAGTCTTGCCTTGTATCTTATAGCTCCACCCTTTGAAGCCTCCACCTTTTTTCTGAAAATCCATTTACATCCAATCAGCTTTTTCTTGTTTGGTTTGCTTACAATCTGCCATGTGTGATTCTTTTCCAGAGACTGCAGTTCCTCTTGAATAGCCATTAGCCATTTATTCTTTTCCTTGCATGTTATAGCTTCTCTAAAATCCTTAGGCTGTGAGTTATCTATCTCTTCAGCAGCTAGTAGAACATAGGCTGTGAAGTTTGAATCAGCAAATCTGGTAGGTGGTTTGATCATTCTTCTAGTTCTATCCCTCACCAATTGATAATTCTCTAGGTTGGTTTGCTCTTCTTCATCTGTGTTTCCTTCCTCAGTTTCTGATTCTGAATTCATAATCTCAGGTGGCTGAAGCTCCTCCTTTTCCTTTTCAGACTCCACCTCAAAGTGAGATGGTTCATTTCCTTCTTGTGTTTGCTCAGTGGTTTCTGACTGAGCTTGAGTTTTCAGAAGCATAATTGATTCATCAAAGGTGACATCCTTAGCAATGATACATTTCTGATTGTTAGGTTCCATGCACCATAGCTTATAGCCCTTAACTCCCTTTGGATACCCTAGAAAGACACACTTCCATGCTCTAGGTTCCAGTTTCCCTTGCTTTACATGAGCATATGCTTGACAACCAAATATCCTTAGCTTAGAGTAATCTGAAGGCTTGCCAAACCACATTTCATATGGTGTTTTGAATTCAATAGCAGAAGATGGACTTTTGTTAATTAAATGAACAGCTGTATCCACTGCCTCTCCCCAAAAACTTTTGCTTAAACCAGAGCTAATGAGCATACATCTAACCTTATTTAGTATGGTAAGATTCATTCTCTCAGCTAAACCGTTTTGTTGAGGTGTAGATGGCACTGTCTTATGTCTAATAATTCCCTTCTCTGCACAAAACTGATTGAATTCATTTGAAACAAATTCCAGACCATTGTCTGTTCTAAGGCACTTGATTGTCTTTCCAGATTGATTCTCTATTTCAATAAGCCAATCCTTAAATTTCTGAAAGGTCTCATCCTTGGATTTCAGTATATATACCCAAACTCTCCTAGAGTAGTCATCTATTATAGATAAGAAGTATCTACCACCATTCCTAGTAGGTGTTCTAGATGGACCCCATAGATCAGAATGGATGTATTCCAAGGTACCTTTAGTACTATGTTTAGCTTTACCAAAACTCAGTTTCTTAGCTTTTCCTAGGATGCAATTTTCACACATCTCTAAGTTAGTGATCTTATCAGAGCCAAAGCTTCCCTTCTTTGATAGTTCCTGCAGGCCTTTCAAACTCATATGACCTAGTCTTTCATGCCATAACTTGGTGCAATCTCTTTTGGTAGCATTACATTCATTACAGATTATATGTTCACCTTCTAGATAGTAAAGATCATGCTTCTTAAACCCTTTCATTACAGCTTTAGTCCCTTTAGTTATGTGCATTTTACCATCTTCAGAAGTGAATTTATATCCCTGAGTGTCTAGCATGCCAAGTGAGATTAGATTCCTCTTAAGATCAGGTACATATCTTACATGCTCTAATTTTCTTTTAACCCCATCATGCATCAAGAAAGTAACAGATCCTATTCCCTCTATATAGCATACATGATCATTTCCTAACAACACTGAGCCTAGTCTCTTAATTTCAAGATTAGAAAACCATTCTCTATTAGGAGTCATATGAAAAGTACACCCTGAGTCTAGGATCCATTCTTTGTTAGAAGTTTCAGAGGTTATAGCAAGTACCTCAGCAGATTCATACCCTGAGTTTGATCCTTCTTGCTGCACAGTGGGATTGGCTTGAGTTTGTGGTGCTTTTCCTTTTGCTTTCAAGAATTGCTTGTACTTTATGCAGTCTTTCTTGTGATGACCTGGCTTATGACAATGAAAGCAAGTATTATTTTCAACATCATTATAAGATTCTACCTGAGGCTTCACTTCATTCTTGGTTTGAGATGATTTAGCTTGCTTTGGAGTCTGCTTCTTCTTTCCAGCTTTGATGGCAAGTCCTTCTCCAGTGGTCACATTCTTGTTTCCACCTTTCTTTGAGAGTTCTTTTGACTTCAAGGCTACAATCACCTCTTCCAGTGTAATTGATTCCTGTCTAGAGTAAATCAAAGTGTCAATAAAAGTTTCATAAGAATCAGGTAGAGCTGTTAGCAGTAGCAATGCTTTGTCTTCTTCCTCCAGTGTTATTCCAATATTCTCCAAGTCATCCAAGATTTTGTGAAAATCTTCTAGTTGAGCAGGAGCTGGTTTATCAAGTTTCATTCTATAGGCATAAAGCCTCTTCTTCATGGATAGCCTGTTTGCCAGTGTCTTAACCATGTAGAGACTCTCCAATTTCTCCCAAACACCTTGAGCTGTCTTCTCCTTGGAAACTTCCCTTAGCACTTTGTCTCCTAGGCATAGGATTATGGTGCTTCTTGCTTTGTTCAGTAGCTTAGCCTTCTCAGCAGCTGTCAGCTCTGTTGGTAGAGCTTCAATTCCCTGCACAGCTCCTTCCAATCCTTGTTGAACCAGTAGAGCTTCAATCTTGATTCTCCACAGGCCAAAATCCCCTTCTCCATTGAACTTCTCAACTTCAAACTTGGTGGATCCCATTCTTCTTAGAGGCTGTGACTTCGTTTCCCACAGACGGCGCCAATTTGTCAAGATCAGCCTCTCAAACTACACCAAATTCCCTCAATTTGGCAATGCAACAGAAAACACCAACTCAAGAAATCAACTCAATGAACTAAGCTAGATAATTGAATCAAGAACAAAACAATCAACACTCAAGGGATTACGTGGTTCGGCTTAACAAATGCCTACATCCACGGGAAAATATGGGAGGGAATTCTTATTGCAAATCGAACAAGAGTTTGATTACAATTCACTCTGCAAATCTAAAACTCAAAACTTAGAAACCCTATTCTGCGCTGCTCTCTTTAAGCTACAATCTCACTGAATAAAACTCTACTATAAACAATGGAATGAACTCCTATTTATAGACCTCTCTCCTAGCTAACTGCAGCAACAAGAATCAAGTAGATCCGTTGAGAAACGAGCTCTGAATCTTGATCTGAAGATCATCCCCGTTCTTGAAGATGATTCCCAGCTTGATAGCTCCTCAGCCGTAGATTAGATGAACGGCTCAGATTTGATCCTGGACTAACGTCTCTCAACCGCTTCCAACGACTTGAAATCGCACTCCCGTAAGTGCGCTTTTATAAGTGGAAAAACGCTTACTTCTAAGCTTTCAAACCAGATTTAATCGTGGCCCTTGGATCTGACGAACGGCCCAGATTACTCCTGCACTAACTAACAAAAAACGAACAAAAAACACAAAACAAAGCCTCACGCTTTTATAAGTAAAACATGCGACTTTGCCTATTGCTTAACAACAGTGAATAGACAACACTTGAGCTGAAAAGA
Organism: Scutellaria baicalensis; assembly: GCA_005771605.1. Classification (NCBI taxonomy): domain Eukaryota; kingdom Viridiplantae; phylum Streptophyta; class Magnoliopsida; order Lamiales; family Lamiaceae; genus Scutellaria; species Scutellaria baicalensis. The sequence continues at coordinate 29,623,358 of CM016723.1, read as the reverse complement.
AACACTTTCACTTATTAATTGTAAGTTGAAGCACATGTGTAATCTTTCATGATTCGATGGATCTGTTACATTTGGTGTTACATCTCATGTTTCATAAAATTTAATACACAACACATGTGAAATAATGGTGTCAACAAATACACATGACGTGTGGTAATTGTTTTGAAATAAAACATATAATAAAAAATGTGATAAAACATCTGGTATGATAATTCGAGTTCATGTGTTAAAAGATATATAACATTATCAAGTACAAAAACTCATCTCAAGTACGCGTGATTTGTCACTTTACTATATCATTTTTATATGTTTTCATTTCACTATATAAAGTATAAAAATTTTGCAGGTTACAATATTGTTTAACGTATTTGCTTTGAAATTTAAATTACTTTTCTATTAAATTTTTGGATTTGTTTGTATAAGTAAATAAAATTCTAGTTAATTTCATGCATGCTTTGAGTTTTTGTTATAACTAGTAGTGTACCTGTGCGTTGCACAGTATGTTATATATATAATTATTAAAAAAATATAATAACATATAAAATGTAATGATTATTATTTTAACAAAAATATATTGATACTTTTTTAATTTGTATTAGCATAAAGCTAGGTATTTTAACTTTAAATTTATGACATTATAAATAATTATATTCAAAAATATTAGAAATTTGAAATATATAAAATAATATATTAATCTATGGATTAAACAAACAAATAAAAAAAATTTGTGTCAGAACATTACATGGGTAGTGAAATTTTAAAAAATAAATTTAATATCTAAAAATAAGTTATATATATTAGAAACGTTATGATTTAAATATTGAGATAAATAAATTTATATTTTATTGGCATTTATAACTATAAATACACACATATTTTAATAATTTTTTTTGGTTCAACGCCACATATATTTATTCTAAATCAAATAAAAAATTATATCACCTTATCAAATACATGAAAATCTCTCTTGCTATCTATTTAAATGAAATTAAACAATTCAAAATTGAACTTAATCTACACTTTTTGAATATAAAAAATTATGAATAATAATTATAAGATTGATAAGTCAATATATCAGGGACTAAGAATGATGACATTTTAATTTGTGAAAAACCAGAAAAATTACCTTTGTCCAATCCCTTATGCCACCTCAATTAATCAGAATATAAATATAAATAAAATTTGACAACAAATACATATAAAGTAAGAAAGATAAAATAAAATATTTGTATATTTCAAATGAATAAGTTGGTTAACTTGCAATAATAATTTTAATCTAATTTTTTCTATTTGATATGTTTTATATGTGTAATCTATTAGGTACACCTATAATATTTTTTTTTATTTCTACATTTTAATATCAATTTACAATAAATTAATACTATATATCATAAAAACGTTTAAAAATAAAAAATCATTGAATAATGATTTATTTTATATATTATATATTTAAAATTGATTTAAAATAGAGTAAATTATAAAAAACAACCCAAACTATCGACTTTTTTAAAAATTGCAACCTAATCTGTTTTTTATTTTTTTAAGATTGTCATCCAGTCTTTCTGTGGTTTTGCCGATTGCAAAACTTCTGGTCATTTTTCCGGCAAATGACTTAATTTTTTTCACTTTGCAACCCAAACTTTTTCTCTTAATCAAATTGCAACCCAAACTTTAATTTTTTTGTCCAATCACAAATTATGATTTTTTTTTTGGCTTCACATTGATACCTTTATGTTATATATATGAGTGTGACATTTATGTTATATAAGTGTGATCGATATTCGTAAAATAAATATCAAGGAAATATTGGTCAAAATTGGTGAAATATATGTAATATCGATAAAAAATCGATGGAATATCAATAAATATCAGAATATATTGGTAAATTTAGGAAAAATAACAATAAATATATGTACCCATATTTCAATCGATATCAATATTTTCACGATATTTCCGTGAATTTAAGTTACCTATATTTCCACCGGAATCGAAATTTTCATTCATGGTTGCAATCTGATAAAAACACAAAGTTCATGTTGCAATTAGATAAAAAAAACAACAACAAAGTTTAGGTTGCAAAGTGAACAAATTAATCTCCATTTCGCCGGAAAATTTGCAATCGACAAAACCACAGAAAGACTGGGTGTCAATCTGAAAAAAAAAAAAAAGATTAGGTTGCAATTTGAAAAAAGTCGATAGGTGAAGTTGTTTTTTGTAATTTACCCTTTAAAATAAGTACTTAAAAATAAGATGAGAGATAATAAATATATAATCCCTTATTTCATCTTATTTATTTATTTATTTATTTTATTTGAAATTTATATACAATAAATACTAAATTGAGTATCATAACTGATTTCTTAAATTAAATATTTATTTATTTGTATTGAATTTCTTAAAATACAATAAATAGGTTTACTTATTTTTATTTGTATTGAGTTTCTTAAAAATACAATAGGTTTATTTGTATTTATTTATTTGTATTGAGTTTCTTACAATAAATATAATATGAAAGCAATTAATAGGTTTCTTAAAATAATAATTATTTAATAGGTAGATAATTTATTGCAGTTATTTTTGGCAGAATATCCTGCTTTTATATATATATATAGATAGATGTGTTGTTTCCCTATATTATTTCTTCTATATTTTTTCCCCATTTGTTTAGGTTAAAACTGGGATAGTTCATAATTAATTATTAGATTTAATTAATTTTAAGTGATGCATCATTTATATATTATGTATGTGGCACTATCATCACACAAAATCTAATTTTGACCAATAATATGAATTGACTAAAATTGAAGTCAATTGGTGAATTCGTGGTTAGAATTGATAGTTTTAAAATAATTGGCTAAAACAGATTATTCAATTGTAATTAATATCTGATATAGGAATTAACAAATAAATCTAGTAAAGAGCAGTAAATCTTATTTCATCAATTGAAAAAACATAGTATTTTTCTTAAAATTTCATTGTATTTGGTTTAAAAGCTCGAATTTGAACCTCGGACCAAAATTGTGACAATTATATTCAGAAAGAGGAATTGGAAAAATAAGATCAGTATTTATTTATTGAGGTTGGAAAAAAAGAGAGTAAGATTTGGTATAGTTTTGGTAGAATTGAGAAGTAAAAAAAAAAGTTTGAACTTGGAAGAAGTACAACCAAATAATGCAGTGTCCATTTTTGTGAAAAACATGGAAGCTGAATAAGTTGTTGAAGCTTCAGTAAATGTGAGATGTCATGTCTTATCAATCAATCTAACTACAATCTTGCACTTTGCTAAAATACACAATTTTTTTTTCTTTTTTCCCACCAAAATATTGCACTTTTTTTCCCATTAATATTTTCATCATCCGGGAGTATTTTGTTGGAATATTTTGAATAGATGAGATTTGAAACTCATGATAACAAATTTATTGTGGTATTTGAATAGTAGATTTGAAATTATGACTTTCGTTTTAAACTATTTTTTGAGTCATTTTGAAGGATTATATATTCATCCTGACTCAAGTGAATTTGAAATGTTTGGTTCTAGAGTTAGGAATTCAACAAATAGTCTATCTAGATAAAGGAGAGGATGTCGTTGACCTTGGACCAGAACCGGGTTTGTCCTTTGATCTGACCTACCATAACTCACGTCCGCATAAGTCGAAGTGATGGAAGGCCTGCATCATCCTTAACGGGCTCCATTCCTAATTTCAAAAATTTCAAATCACTCAATCCAAATGATTCATTTACAATTTGACTGAAAGTAAAACATACATAGCTAGTGCACAAATAATCATGTGCACTAGTTACATAGATTTAAATCCATGAAAATGGCCGACCCGACTTAACTTCGTGCCTTTTCTTTTTTCATTCGCTTCAAGTGTGTAACATTTATGTTGTAACGTTGTGATATTTATGTTGCAACATTGTAACTTTTATGTACAAATATTATTACATTTTATAACCCAAAAAAATAGACTAAGTTTCAACGCATTTTTAGATCAACGTACTTATGTTGTATTTTTTTTAATGTTATATTAGTATGACTTTTGCGTATGTATAAATATCATTATCTTTATGTAATCTTGTAACAAAAAAAAAAATTCAATTCATTTTTTGGATCAACATACATTTATATGCCTTACTAACACATTTTTATGATATTTGATTGTAGTCATACACATAAAATGAAAGAAAAGAAAAAACTCAAAACTCACGAACTCAAATCGATTTGCACTCAATCCAAATTGTACATTACATCAGTCACCAAGTGTACAAAATTGCAACTCTAGCTAGTATAGTCCTATTTTAGAATCAAAACCACGTATTTTACGTATAGTAAAAAACTTATATACCCCAAGGGCACATAGGGGCATGAATCTAGGTGTTATATATATACTCTATAGGTGTTATGTTTTTTGGTGTTATAAATATATTCTACATGTATCATATGTATATAAGAGTATACATGTAATACCTGAAGAGTATATACATGATACATGTAGAGTATATATGTAACAATAATTAATTTGGGGACACCATGCATTTGGGCACACAAGTGTCACTTTTAATGTATAATAATAGGATGATAGCCCTAAGTAGAAAATCCAAATTTTCGGTCCAAAATTCACTCCCAATATTGGTAAACTGATTTTTCATCCATTTAAATCAATGATCCTTTTTATGATTAATTCTACTTATTATTTAATTCAACTACTGAATACTAATAAAGAGAACTTTTAACTATCCTATTCATTATTTCATTTTAATTTTGAAACATGATTTTTGTGAAAGAAAATACAAAACCGTAATTTCAAATTAACTTCTATCAAAATTAATTTTTAATGTATACATGGTTTAATCTAATTTATCATTATTGTTATTTCCAAATTTACTTATATGTTGGAGCTTTACAATTAAATAACTTCTTCATTAATATTTGATACATGAAATTTCTTATTTTTGTTTCTAATTTAATTTATTATCATTTTTATTTCGTATTTCTCATTTTTTAGTGGTGCGGTGAATTTCTTTTTTCCAAACAAATCATAATATAAAATTTTAATTAATTTATTTAAAATTGTATTTCAATGTATGACATATCATATATCATTTTTATGATTTTGTATTTGTAATTTATATAACATATACAAAACGAAAAAAGTCATAACTAAAATATTTAAATTCTGGTGCATTTGAATTTTTTTTTGACTGATAATAATTTCGGTTATAGTAGTAAAATTAAATATTGAAGTTTAAAAAATATGTGTAATAATAAATTGAATTAAAATTATAAGATTAATAGAATGATATTTTCAAACAAAATTTTGGATTATATGAGGAAATAAAATTATAAACAACTATTAGTATAACAAATTTTTTTAAATGACAATCTATATATAGCGTGTGAGAAATACTAGTATAATTTAATACTAGAACTTATTCATTTTTAAAATATAATATTGCCAAAAAAAAAGTCCTTTTTTTGTTTTGTTTTTATGATTAAGAATTCTAAATTAAAATTTAGCAATGAGTCTGTCAATTGGATGCGAGACGATAAATTTAACTTGTGGATCATAATTAAACATTATTAGAAAGATATATGAAAATTAATTTAAGTTTCAATAGGTATCTTCCGAATCATTGCACATGTCACTACTTTATATCGATCTTATTTCACTCAAATCTGAACTTAATTGGCAAAATAATGCTAAATTAAATAGATACTACAATTAAGACTCATTTATCGAAATTATATTTAAATTTAATAATTATGAAACTATTCTATTCAATGGCATTATAAAGATAAAAGTTTATTTGATTACCAAACAATAACTTTATCTCTACTAGTCGTGCACCCACGCTATGCGCGGCTAAAATATTTTTTAAATGTAAGAAATGAATATATTGAATATTTGATTGTTAAAAAGATATGAATATAAATAATTATATTTTACATATTTTTTTGTGTATATTGTAATAGTAAAGAACATTGAACACTTATAATTATTTATTTGTATAGAAAGTTATTTCTTGCATTACACATAACAAAATACATACTTCTAATAATATAAGATACTTTTGAATTAACTTTTAACTTTATAAAACTTTAAATAATTATATCATAAACATTTAAGTTTAAGTACATAAATTTCAAAAAGTAGTAATCTTCTTCTATTAAATATTTTATCACAAAGTTTGTATTAAAAAAAAAAAAAGAAAAGATGTTTTAAAAGAAGACACACGAGTATGTCAATATGAAAAATTAGTTTTTTGTAATAAATTATATTATGTAGATTCATACATTGTAGAAACTTATAACTTAAATCTTTTACAATTTATAATTATTTAAAACAAATTTTTTTATAGTAGAATGTAATATAATATAAAAAAAGATTTTATTTTCTATTTTTTTTATTATAACGTATGATGATTCAAGAACTATATATGTTTTTCTTTTATTTTTTTACTACAATATTTGATAGCTTATCAAGAAAGTTATATAATTTAAAATGATTAAATTAATTTAGAAAAATAAAATGAAATCTTGAAAAACTAAAATAAAAATAAATTATTTACACATCATCAAATTGATGTGACATTTTTAGGAGGGAAAGTGACAAATTAGTAATTTTTGACAACTTATTTGCTTTTATTATAGCATAGATAATAGTATTAAACAAGTAACACTCTGTACAATCGTTTCATGAGTCTCATTTTATAATAAATAGTATTGGACCTGTCACATTCGAATTTTACAATATATTTAGAGCCATTGAAGATATTCATTGAATAATTTTAAAAAAATCATATGTATTTTTTGGGAAAAAGATAAATAAATACTAATAATATGGGATTTGTAATTCCGATGAGGGTAGGGATGACAGTACGGAAGGCTATATTTGGTATAGAAACAGCGACCCTTCCAGAATATAGCGGTTCATCTATGTCTTCAAGCCTGCCACGTGTCGCTATCTCACTCAACCTCATCCCTCCACTCTCGTTCATCGTGTCCGTTGGATACTGTTCACAATATCCCAATCATTCCTTTTTTTTTTTGTATTGCTTTTTCCATTTTATTTTTTCCCTTTTCTTTATTTTGGGTAATTATACTCTCTTTGCTTTTGCTTTATACTTTACTTGCAACTATTAAGAAAAGTGTTCATTTCATATTTTTGAAATTTTTTTAACAGATTCGTGGCCATAACTTGCTTTGAAATTGTGAAATTAGTGAAATCAAATGTGAGTAATAAATTTATGCTATTTTTCTTTAACAAAAAAGAAAAGGCTTGCACTTCGATAAATTACGAGAATGTATTTTAAATTTATCTATGACAGAATATAGTACTTTTAAAATCTTAATAAATCGTTAATTTGAACTGAGGTGATGAATTCTGAGTTTATCTCAGCCCAAACATCATCAAAGAGTTTGTTATTATCAATTTCATGAGTTCGTTTTTCACTTCTAATTGCAAGAAATTAAAATTAAGGAACTCTATGAATTTACAATTCCAAACATAATCTTCCAAAATTGGCCAAGTAAATTATGAAATTAATATTACTTTGCAATTTGAATCATGCTCCATTTCTTAGTGAAAACATGTGAATGTGTTTGGTCAATATGTGATATTCGATTCCATATTATTGGTCAAATACATTAAAAATAAAATAATGAAAATATAAATGGTTTTCGGATTTTATTTAATTCATATATTTTTTACTTACTCCAAATATACTTTCAACTTGCCTATCCTCTTTATATATATGTATATATATATATATATACTTTATATTTTGCATATAGCATAATGTATAAGTAAAAAAAACTTATATGAGATTGTCTCATAAAAAGATTGTGTAACGGATTTTTTAACCGCTAACCAATCAATTTCTAAAAATTTATATGTGAGTTATAAAATACATATTGTAGGTTAACCTATTTCACATAAATTAATTTTTGGGACAGTTTGATATAAAATGTATTCTAAATTATCAAAACTCACGTGAAATTCACGATATCACATATATTTTAAGGGAACCAGACCCAAAATAGCACATTTGTTTAAATTTGGGCCCAAAATACCACACTATTTTAGTGTTTGACCAAAATAACACATTTGTTATAATTTGTGCCCAAAATACCACATTTGACTATTCAAAAAGGTAGAATCCCTGTCAAAGTCAGTCAAAAAGTGAAAAATTTAATAAAAAAAAAAACTTAATTGCATGTCATGAAAACCACGAAAATTTGTTCCATGAAAATGTCACGAAAATGTCACGAAAATGCCACGAAAATGTCACCAAAATGCCTCCCACGAAATGTCACGAAAACTATTGCATGTTTTTCAACACGAAAATGTTACGAAAATGCCACGAAAATTGCCACGAAAATGCCTCCCACGAAATGTCACGAAAACTATTGCATGTTTTTCAACACGAAAATGCTACGAAAATGTCACGAAAATGCCACGAAAATTGCCACGAAAATGCCACGAAAATCTTACGCTCATAATTGGGCTTCAACTTCTTCATGAAAGTTGTAGCTCCTCAAGTTAGCTATCCGATGCCACTAATTTCAGCCCAATATCAGTTTTGTACACCAAGTTGTACCCAATTTACTCAAGCCGTGTCAAGACGAAAATCAAGAAATTCTTGCACGGCTTTCAACTTCTTGTACTATTCTGCTCTCTTGAAGGCATAATTGATGAAAACTTCCAACATGAAAGTTGTAGAACTCCCTCTTAGCTTTCTAACAAGATAAGAAACACTTAATTTGGACTTCTAGAGCTCGAGATATGAGTTTTCCCCCATAACTGCGCTTTATCGACTGCGATAACTGCGCCACGAAAATGCCACGAAAATTGCCACGAAAATGCCACGAAAATCTTACGCTCATAATTGGGCTTCGACTTCTTCATGAAAGTTGTAGCTCCTCAAGTTAGCTATCCGATGCCACTAATTTCAGCCCAATATCAGTTTTGTACACCAAGTTGTACCAATTTACTCAAGCCGTGTCAAGACGAAAATCAAGAAATTCTTGCACGGCTTTCAACTTCTTGTACTATTCTGCTCTCTTGAAGGCATAATTGATGAAAACTTCCAACATGAAAGTTGTATAACTCCCTCTTAGCTTTCTAACAAGATAATAAACACTTAATTTGGACTTCTAGAGCTCGAGATATGATTTTTCCCCCATAACTGCGCTTTATCGACTGCGATAACTGCGCCACGAAAATGCCACGAAAATCTTATGCTCATAATTGTGCTTCAACTTCTTCATGAAAGTTGTAGCTCCTCAAGTTAGCTATCCGATGCCACTAATTTCAGCCCAATATCAGTTTTGTACACCAAGTTGTACCCAATTTACTCAAGCCATGTCAAGACGAAAATCAAGAAATTCTTGCACGGCTTTCAACTTCTTGTACTATTCTGCTCTCTTGAAAGCATAATTGATGAAAACTTCTAACATGAAAGTTGTAGAACTCCCTCTTAGCTTTCTACCAAGATAAGAAACATTGAATTTTGACTTCTAGAGGTCGAGAAATGATTTTTCCCCCATAACTGCACTTTATCGACTCCAACTTGACGTTAAATTTCATTGGACTTTCATTGTGAAATGTGTTTCCATCAAAATGGGATGTGTATTAAAAGTAAATAATAACTAAAAAAAGAGAATTCACTTTATTACACACGACCAAAAAAAAAGAATTTATTTTAGGGTACAAATAGTATTTTGAAAGTACATCCTTTAGTCAAATCATGTCATTGTTGTCATAACATTAAAGGACAATTTGTGGTATTTTGGTCACAAAATATAAGGATGGTGGTATTTTGATCAACTCTTATAATTTTATGGTATTTTGGACAAAAATTTAACAAAATGTGTTAAAGTGGACCATTTTCTATATATTTTAATGGGCATGGGTGATGAGTAGTTGAGTGAGCATTTGATCCAAATTAGGCAGGTGTTTTACGCGTTTGAGTTGATTGATTGGGAGAAAAGGTAAGATGTATGTCTACCATGTTTTTAAGGTTTTTGATTTGATTGAAGTTCTTTCTTTCATTTTTTTTCTAAATAAATTTTGGTGATTGATTTGATTGAAGTTGATTTATACTGTTCATTTGCTCATACAAGTCACCATGCTATCAATGATCCATTCCATTTTGATTCACATGCTTCTTCATTTTATCCTCTCTTTTTTATCAAATAACTCATTAGCTGCACTGATTGCAAATTGACAGAGGAGGATATGTTCAAAACTTAAAACAAAATTTAGCAAAACGATCAATTTCATGGGTGAGTTAGGAGAGGTGTGGTTTTGTTTTCAACCTCAATTTCCGGTTTTAATATTTTTTATATTGAGATTTTGTTGATTCTTGTGTAGTAAAGAAACTAAGTATCATTCATATTTTGAATGTTTTGGGTAACTTATGTTAACTGTATGTAAGTGTACATCCAATTTGAACATTAATGTTTGAAATTTATTATATTATATTCATTTCGTTTGATACATGGTCCATCCATTTTTATATGAATATTATATTAGGGGATTTGACATGACCCATTCCATATATGTAATTTAAAAGTAATGATGGATTTGAAAATGTATTTAAGTGAACATATGTAAAACAAACGTGAATGAATTAACAACCTTTCTCTCAATCTATCTCCCGAACCCCCTCCCTAAATTACCAACAAACTCTGCTAACCCAAATTGTCTCTTAAGTCTAGTTTGCTAAAATAAGCTTTTTGATAAACCCTTTTTAATCAGATAACCTAATAGGTATGACCTCTAGATTTAGTGTGATGAACACATTAATTTCTAAGACAATATGATGAACTAAACTCCAAATTCACTAACTCGATTTGGATAATTTAGATATGTGTTGCCCCTAACGATTCCGACGTTTCTTGCTACTAAAGAATATAAATTCGTAAGAATTATGGATTACAACTCATATTCTAGCAATAAATATCACATCGATTTAATCTAACTTGCCATGCTAAATCAAATAATGCAATATCATAGAGCAATTAACCAAGCAACACAAATAATTCAAGAGAAAGAAATAAAGAAAACGTTACTAATAATCATCAGTAAATCAGAAATAGAAGTTCAACATCTCTTTGAACTATCGTGTGAAATTAGTCTTTCATCTTGAGAAAACCAAAAATCAAATCCTAATCTAATGCGGCAGCACCACTCTCCAATCTGCGCCTCTTTTCTTCTCTTCAAATTTGTCATCTTTTCGTGTTGTCTGTTAGGATGATATAATTACATGATACATATAAGTTTATTAGATTCCATTTGAATGAAGTGATATGAAATTCAAAATTTGAAATGAATGGATTTGAAATCCATCAAAATGAAAACCATGTATTTCAAATTCACGTCAATCCAAACACCACCGACGGATTCGCTACGTTGGATTCAAATTCATCATCAAACCCTACTATCCCAATGGGCCCTTAATATTTTACTTTTTTTAAATAATAATGAACCATATCCTATAATAATTATTAGTCTTAATTTTTTACAAACTTGAAAATGTTGCTCATCTTACATTTAAATACGATTTACATAATAACTAATTGTAAATTAGATGAAACTTACATGTGATTTATATGTTAATAATTTAAAGGGTTTGAGTTATTATCATCAAATTAGTTAAATTTAATTAGTTTTAGTTATTATTTTTCTAATTGGGTGCATTTCATCTGAAATAAATTTATTTTTTAATTTTTTTCCTATTAGGTTTAAATTTATTTTTTGAAAAATCTAAAAAATTCGAATCTCGGTCCCAAATTGATTCGAACCATAAGAACCGAATCTCCATACTGAACCAAACCGAAATTTGGTTTGGTTTAGTTTTGGAGAATTTTTATTTTGGTTTGGTTTCGGAGAATCATTTTGAATTCTCCAAGATATGATTTGGTTCTGGAGATTTTGAATTCTCCGAATTGATCCGGACCGTGCACAACCCTATTATCTACTGATATGCTCTTACGACTTATAAAATATATGAGTATGAGCCAGGGCTCATTCTTTCTTAGACATTGGGCTTGAGCCTTCAATCTTCACATTCAATGTGCTGATATGAATTCAATGTGCTGGACGATATCCGATGTGTTGACCGTGAATCCAATGTGCATCGATCATTCAGCTTCAATCATCCGCTTCATTCTTCATCTCCAAAATTGCTTCAAAGATCCCTATATAAAGCAATAAAATAACAATTGAAGTTTTTGGATATAAAATAGTGATAAGTAGAAAAATAGCACGTGCAAATATATAAAATTCATTAAAAACACATTCTAAACAAATCAAATTATGCAAATTTTTCTATTTATCAGGTAGTAAGCTAATTTCAATAAACCGTATCGTTTATCATGAATAATTAAATTAATCAACATTGTAAGTTAATTTTTTTTCTTTTTTTTTAATGTTTGCATTAAGTCACAAAATTTCTAAGATCTTATATCAAAATTCCAAACTGTCTACATAACATCCACCAATTTTTCCAATTTATATTGAATGTAATATCAACATCATATACTTTTGTAAAATAAAAGTATCGATATTTCTATTGATACCAATATATATATATATATCTCTGTCAAACTCAAAGAAATGAGCTACCCCATTTAAATTATGATAGTAATTAAGAATACATAGGAACAATGTATTTGGTCGTCAAAATCTCATCTCGCAGATTGAGCAACAATCACCAATCTAAGAATAAAAATCCTACAAAACAACAGTGACACATTTACAAAACAACTTATTTTTACCCCCCCCCCCCCCCCCCAACCCCCCCCCAAAAAAAAAAAAAGAAGAGCTATTTGAATTAGATTTGTTTCAATTTTTGTTTTAATTTTTTTTTCTTTATCTTTTAATGTTTGCAACTTTTGGCTTTACTTTTTATGCTTGCTTGCACCAGAAGAAAATGAATTACAATTTTCTTAACACCATTTTTCAAAGATATATAATAACATGAATATAAACTTAACATAGTTTAAAACTAGAGACATCGTCCATTTCAAAACAAGATTATCGATTTCAAAACAAGATTATCGATGAGTATTACGAATTTTTATATAACATGTGACATTTTTATTATTTTTAATGTTGTTGTCGTCGTTATTATTATTATTTTCTTATGGTGACTTCCAAATAATATGGCTTTCAACATGTAACAATTAGTAGGTGGTATCAACAATCTTTCACTTGAAAATTAGATGGTGACTTGAATTGCAAAACTATGTTAATTAAGCTTGTAATTTATTTTATGTAATTAAAAAACCACATTAAGATTGTGATTTTATAAAGATTGATTTTTTCCTTTTGATTATATTTAAGCCTCTATCGTACGTGGAATACTTTATTAAGATATACTTATACGTGATTTTGAAGCATACAACTATCATATTATTTGATGTCGGAACATTAACTTTGGGTGGTTTCTAAACTTTTTATAAATAAGTCTTATGTGATATTGTCTTATAAATCTTGTTAGGTGAGACAGTTTAACGTACAATTCATAATTCATGTAGAAATTAATGGAAATAGAAATATGGGTGCTAAATTATTTATATCTATAATATTGGATTTTCAAAGTCGTGCAAAATGGGCCTGCAATGGACTGTTCTTGGGCCCAAAAATGTTACAAAGTTCTTATTATGTCTGGGCCCAAAAAAAAAAAAAAGCCAATTTAAGTGGGCTAAGGGAAAACCGACAACAGAAGCTTGTCTCGTCGTCTTCACGCAAGGAGAAGGGCATTATCGTAATTGTGCTCGGCCGCAAAAATATCCCCGACCTGCGAAATTGCTTTTCCCACCCAAAAGCAACCGCCAAAATTCCTATCTACGTTCAAAAACTTCACCAAAACGCAATAAATTTTCTCTCTCATCACTCTTGCCAACCATTTTACGCTCACAAATCTACAGTCTTCTCTGTTCCCCTGCTTCTCTCTAATTTCTCAGGTACTTATGTTTTCGTTTATCGTTTTATTGTCTATTCCCTTTTCTTTCTGTTGTTTGATTTTTTGGCAATAGATTTGATATGATTTTTGCATGAATTGTTTCAATTATTTTGCTTGGTTGTGAATCAGTGATTAATCGCGTTTACTGATCAGATCTGTTGCAAATTTGACAGATTTTTAGGTATACTTCCCTTTTTTTTCTCTCGTTTGTTTGTTAGGATCGAGATAAAAGCGGAGGAATCTGCAGAACATTTTTTAGATTGACTGATTGAAATGAAACATTGAGTTTATGGAATGATGTTAGATTAATCTCCGAATTTTAATTTTTTAGAGGTTCGATCGTGAATGCACTTTTTTGAGGTTATCGCTTCAGAGATTTTACGAGTATCGGTTGTATCTTTGTTGTTTGATTTGGTAATGTTGGTATTCTTTTCTCCCGCATTATGTAGAGGGAAATTGCTTGAAAAATGTCACTGAATGGAGATGGTTAATTACTGCATAGGGACATTGACTTTTAGCACGTATTTAGATTGAGCTGAATTAATAGTTGATTAGTTGTAATTATTAAAATAAATGGAAGAATTTGTCCATGTTTATAAACTCATGGTTATAATTGTTGTGCAATTTTTCTGTTTTCTTCTAAAACAGTGGTTAAGAAGAGGAAAAAATGGCTGGAAAAGGTGGAAAGGGGCTTGTGGCAGGGAAGACAATGGCAGCTGCAGCAGCTAACAAGGACAAAGACAAGAAGCGACCAGTTTCCCGATCAGCTCGTGCGGGCCTTCAGGTATATGGTCACCTGCTAGTAACAATTTTTCTTCATCTTGACTACATTTGGTGGTAATGTTTTCAAATGACTTTTAAGTTTCACCAGAATTATAATGTTTTTTCTGTTTGAAGATGAATGACCACATCACTAGTTGTTGATGGCTAAACAGTTGGGTCATGATAATGAGTGATGTACCTTGTTGCTATATTGCCCATATAGAAAAGGATCAATGCAGCTTGAGGACTGAAATTGCTTGGTTGCAACACATTCTTGTATGCTGGTATCTATGATTCATCTAATATGGGAGATTTTGGCCTGGAACTTTAATGGTGTTGACTGTTAAGCTTAACTTTTAGATGGTCATATTCTTTTGCTCACGTTCTTTTTTTTTTTTTTGATCCTTGTGAAGAATTTGTTTTGGTTGGCTGGTTGTTGAATCTCTACACCATCTATAACCAAGAGCTGATAGTGTGCTCCAAGAGGAGATACAGTTGACCTTCTATAGGATTTCTCCAGTTCACTGGTTATACTAGAATAGCTACACACTTCTGTTGCCATTGTAATACTTAATTGCTTTTCCATGTTGCATTCATTGTGTGAGGAATTCCGTTTAGAGAACCTTCGCTGTTTGGTGCTCTTTCTTAGTATTGTATCATATCTTTTGTCTGTCTTGACTCTGGCTCCCTTGGCTATGAGGCTATGATGAAGAATTGCAAGAAGCTGTTTATATCATTATTTGATGATGTATGGTTTACATTAGATAAATATATATATATATATATATATATATATATAAATTTCTACAATCTTTTTATGGTGGTTCTCAGTTCCCTGTGGGAAGAATTCATCGCCACCTCAAGTCTAGAACCAATGCCCATGGAAGAGTTGGAGCCACAGCAGCTGTTTACTCAGCTGCGATTCTTGAATACCTGACAGCCGAAGTGCTTGAGTTGGCTGGAAATGCTAGCAAGGATCTGAAAGTGAAGAGGATAACGCCGAGACACTTGCAGCTGGCTATTCGTGGGGATGAGGAGCTTGATACCCTCATCAAAGGGACCATTGCTGGTGGTGGTGTGATACCCCACATTCACAAATCCCTCATCAACAAAACCACCAAGGAATGAATTTCTTGTCCTAAATCTACATTTCTATGTACTAGATAAACTTTATTATTATGAGTTTGTGACAGTTAGTATTGCGTTTCTGTCTCATTTAGATTTGTAAGTTAGGAATTTCAACTGTTAGCTGTGTTTGGTCATTGATGTAGTTGTTTTCTAACATCAAGTTTCAGGATATATTAGTGTTTATCCCTTGGATAAGATGATTGAATTGATGTTGGCACTCTTTCAGTTTTAGTTTGTTGTTTTATGAGTTATGACCATGTAAGAAACGGGGTGAGATGCATTTGATTATTAAATTATTAGAATTAAAAGTAGGATTGAATTTCCACTTTAATGGATGTCACGCAGTTGGAGGACTTGGCTACAAAGGTAATAGTCAATAGGACTAGTTTAAAGTATTATGAGCATTTTTTTATTATGCCCACCAATTTGTAGATTTTACAAAACGTAATTTATAGTGGTGAAGACAAAAGAGCATCTTTGGGCAAACATTGTATGCATAATCAGATAAAAAGAAAAGGAGCATATTAGCATAGTATGTGAGCGAAGATTCCAACTTAATTCAGCAATGCCTTGTTTGAATATGCCATCTTAGAGGAGTTTGTTCTTTTGTATCTCTCTCTCTCTCTCTCTCTCTCTCTCTCTCTCTCTCTCTCTCTCTCTCTCTCTCTCTCTCTCTCTCTCTCTTCATGGCTGCTGCAACGTTGATACAACCACCATACAAGAGCCTCTTTTGTGCAGCAAGAATCAACCAAAGAATAAGCAGCATGCATAATCAAAGACTATCTCCTTTCATATCATCAGCAATAGCAGACAATAATTTACATGTATCATCAACAGCTAATGAACCCAAAAACCCTTACAACGACAACTGGTTTGATCGTCTCGCCATTAACCATCTCTCCCAGAGCCTACAATCTTCAACAGGTTCTCTCTCTCTCTCTCACACACACACACTCATGAATACATATATTTATTCATATAAACAACTATGTTGAATAGGGCTAATAAGCAAGAAGAAAGGGTATGATAGTTTGGTGGAGGCGGCAACAATGGCGTCTCAACGTTTCGACACGATCCAACAAAGACAACTGGTCATCCAAACTCTTGAGAAGGCCATCCCAGCTCCCATACTTTATTTGGCAAGTTTACCATCTCATTTTTCACTTCTAATTTGTCATAATTGTTTCATCATTCCATATACTAGAATTGAACTTGTAGTAGACAATAGACATGATCTTCTCGTCATGATTGCATCACTTTGATGGTAAAATGCAATCCCTTTTTAGTTTAATATAATACTTTTTCACATATCTTACTCTTCTTATGTTAGCTCCACACATCTTGAACAAGGAATCGCATTAAAAAAACTAAATTCATGATCATTCAGAATAATTCAAACGACCATTATTGCAATTCTATATTTTTATTACACATGCATAGTGAAAAGTGGAACTGAGTTTTTATGATTATTATAAAATTTAATCTAAGTGGAGATGACACTGTTTTTTTTGCATGTTTATTGAAAACGTTATAAAACGACAGAGATGAAGATCTTAGGTTATATCGATCATTATTGTTTTATGTTTGTCAAATGATACATGCATATTTGATTAAAAAAACATGGAAGTATAAATAAGTATATAAAGAGAGTAGATTGTTTGTTAACAGATAAAGACAATGTTGCCCTCGTCTAAATTTGCAAGAGAATACTTTGCGGCCTTCACTACAATCTTTTTTGCTTGGCTTGTTGGTCCATGCCAGGTACCCTTCTAAAATCATATTTCGTCTCATGTATATAGCTGAACTATTTTAATTTTTACGGAACCTGTATTAGTGTAGTAAACGAGATGAAATACTGTTTTAAATAATGATTGAAATGTTATCCCTACCATATGAACACCTTCGTTGGCACTTGAGGCACTCGCGTTGTGTGAACTGGTGCCAACGAAAGTGATCATAAGGATATCACAATTCTCAATTAATATGTAAATATCACAATCACTATAGAATAGTATTTGAAATGGTTTAAATCAATAACTACATGTACATCTCAATTGTTGTTAGGTAAAAGAGTCAGAGTTTGAGGGAAGAAGAGAGAAAAATGTAGTGCACATACCAAAATGCAGGTATTTATTCAAAAGAGAATGAAGCTACCTATATATATAGTTACATAGTATTACTACTACTAATAATAATATCACTACTATACTACTACTACAATAATTAATTTTAATGTCTATTTTTTTGGTTTGAGATTTTTGGAGGAGACAAAGTGTGTAGGAATGTGCACTAACCTTTGCAAGATGCCTTCTCAAGTGTTCATAAAAGAGTCTCTTGGAGTGCCCATTCATATGGTCCCCAGTAATCTCTCTCTCTCTCTCTCTCTCTCTCTCATAATGCTATTACTTATTTTTGCCACTCTTTTCTTTATTTCTCTCTCTTGAAAAATGCATTAAACGGGCTACTATTAATTTACACACTAAATCACAAAGTATTCACTCACCATGTATGATATTAATGGTGCATATTACAATTGTGCACGATGGCATACACCTAAGATTTATCATTTACATATCGGGGTAAAGAGTAAAATTAGGTTGTATTAACTTTTTTGTGCACGACTTCTATATGACAATCTCATAGATCTAAAGTTCATGAAGCAAAACCAACCTAATAATCCGCGAATTTTGACCTGTGAATATGAGTTTGAAATGTAGAAAAATTTAGTTTAACTATTATGTCACTTCTTATAATGATTGATAAAATGGATATATATAGAGGAAATTAAGAATAGTAAATGCACTAAAAGTAAGCCCATTTATAAACTAGTTAATGCTGATTGATAGTAGACCCACAATTGCATCTTTGAAAGCTCCACTTTCTCAAGTCTTGCATCAATATTGTATAAGTTGCCAATTTTATTCTAAAAAATGGGGGTAATTAGAGGTACCAACCCCACCAAATAAACACAGAAATGGAACAAGGAGCAAATTAAGTCCAACAACAGGGGAAAAGAGTTTTTATGGTCAAAAGAGATATATGCTTACTTCATCATGCATGTTTGCAAAACCATGAGTTGGAAGAAACCCTAAATGAGTTGTTATATTAGGTTCCAATAAATCAATGGTTCATATATCTACTTGATGAATTTTGGTTTAAAATCATAATGAGCCCTTATTATTAACTAATCTAGCTGCTTATGGATGCCTAATTAAAGTTAATGCACCTATAAATCAAAGCATGTGGATCTAGTGATATTTTTGATATTTTCCCTTATCCGGAGGGCAATAGCATCTTTTAAACTTCGAACTAGCTAAAACTTATATGGAAAACTTTAGAGTAATAGGTTTTATATGAGGTCTTCTCACGGATCTTATTATGTGTGACGTGTCAACTTATAATTCACACTTAATAATTTATATAATAATTTGGGAAAATGAGTTCAATCCATGGGTAATAAGGATCCGTCTCAGACCGTCTCACATGAGTTTTTTTGAAAACGTTTATGTGTGTTTGCAGATTTTGATGATATGAGCTGTGAAATGATATTTGGTGAGGAGCCTCCACCACAATCTTTAGATCCAGCTTTCACTCAGCCTTGCTATAAGCAATGTAATCAAACTGTTAATTACAATATTAATTCATTTGATTCTCTAAGTATGATGATGATGATGAGATGATACTCATTTTTTCTTACAATATATTAATGCAGGCAAGTCCATCAAAAGATACCAACACAAGTGCACAACCTAGCTAATGGAGTATTACAACATGTACTCGACTAAAACAGCTTTCATTTTATATACACGAATTGATAATTATTGCTTATTTAGACATGACCTTCATGAAATTACAATTATACGATACCCTTATCCCATTTAAGTGTCGTTTTAAATGAAATTCTCTACGACGACATTTATTTGAGGTTGAAGGGAGTATCAATCAGTAGAATGTTTTAGATAATATAGTCTCTGTCCTAAGATGTGACAACAGAATGATCAATTAGATGTTCATCGTGTGGAGGCATCATGATATAGTATGATGAAATTTTCATCTCAAATATGGGAGGAAATATTGCAATTTCATTGGCTAAAACCGGAAATTCATCTCAAGGATTCCTAAATTGATATGTAAATAAATGATGATGGAAAATTAGACAAAAAATGACAAGTAATGAAAGAAGTGATGGTAATGGCAAACCCCTTGCCTGAAAAAGTGGTTTGGTTGTAGGGTATGAGGGCAGCAGATCAGGTGGACTTTCACTGTGTTTCCCACTTTATCATTTTATGCAATCACACTAACTCATTATTGACATTAATATCTTTTTTTTTTGCTCTCTTGCTTATCTCCATCCAACCTATTTTTTCTCCAATTTAACCTCTCACCGGTGAAATGAAATACGAGATCATCGAAATCTGATTGTCTTAACTTAATTATACCAATTATTGACATTAATATCTTTTTTTTTTTTCTCTTGCTTGTCTCCATCCAACCTATTTTTTCTCCAATTTAACCTCTCACCGGTGAAATGAAATACGAGATCATCAAAATCCGACTGTCTTAACTTAATTACGCCATTATATATGCAAGGAATAGTTGATTGACTTGAGATTTAAATATGAACAAGGAAAAGGAAGGAAAACAAAATCTATATGTTTTTGAGCCAATTTCTTTCTTCTTTTTTTTTTTATAAAAATGTTTAAGAAACTATTATGGATTATATTGAAGAGCTTCAAGAGTGCGTTAGAATTTATTAAATTTAACCATTGAGGTTGTTTGAATGAATTTGAAAGTCAACATTTTAAGTTAACAGTCTTATGAGTAAGTAATGGACATAAGCTTGTACATAAAGGGCCAAAACCCAATTTAATTGGGCCTAAGCCCAAGACGTGGGCCCAAGCCCAAGACGGCACACTTACTGTTGGATGGGAAATGAGTGTTACAAGACCGATAAAGAATCACCAAATCTGAATTAAAACAAAAAATTTGCAACTTTTCAAAATCAGATTAGGGACTTGGAGTTTTGATCTATGGGTTTATAACATAACATTGAGCAGTGGGCTATGACATACAAAGAGCTGTTTTTTTTCTTCTTCTAAATTTATATAAAAAAAAAAGATTGATGTTTGTGTAGGTTTTACACGAATCCCATTTTGGGTCAGGTCAAGTCATGTATATAGATTATGTAATATTTTTCTATATATATTAGATTATATTTTACTATATATCATATAATATTTTTGTTACATTATAGAAAAATATTATCTAATATACACAAAAAATATTACATACTGCACGAGAGAGAAAAGAGCGTCCCGATTCAATCCCATTTGGGTCATAGTACAACATTAAGTGACATACAAAAAAGTATTATCTCCTACACATAAAAGTATTACATACTTTCTTATAATCTAATTCAACTCAAAACACATCATAATTGTATAGTAAAATATTAATTAATACATACAAAAATATTACATATTTTTATACCACATCATTTTTTTCAACCATAAATTGGATAAATATGAAAAAATATTGTTTTTATTATCTCAAGATTTGCTAGAAGACGGACCAAGTTATAATTGGTGCGTTTTTGTTTTTTAAATTGTAGTTGGAGGTGGGACTTGAATTTGAGACTTGCTCAAAGTAAAATATGTATCTATCGCTAGACTAATAGAATCGATTCAATTTAAGCGTGTGTAAATGTTTTATCAAAACTTAAAGAAACATATTTTGATTAATGTATTATTAATTAATAAAGAATGATCCAAAATTTGAAAGAAAATCATACAAATTGAGGGTTTTTATCACAATTCTTAAAATTTAGCTAAAATTTCACACAAAATTGAAATCTAAAAGATTTTAAAGAGAATTCTGGAGATCTCAATAAATCTGATTTTTTTACTATTGTTTTCGTTTAATATATTTTTTTTGAAGGGAATAGGTCTTGTGTTAGATCTCATGTAAAACTTTATGTAAAATGAAATTTATATAAATCAATAAAGGTGGATCGACTCATTCAACACGGTCAAATCGGTCTCATCAAATAAGCTAATATAAAGTTCTGTCTCATGTGAAGTCTTATGTACTCATTCGACACGGTTAAATCCATCTCACACATAAAATAATATAAACCTTGTCCCACGTGAGGTTTTATGTGAAACAATTTCATATAAGTTTTTGCATATGATCAATTTATGCTAAGTTGTTAAAGCTAAAGTGATGTATTAATACATATATAAACACACATGAAGACTTATACGAAAATGTCTTACAAATATATAATCATCATTCATACTCGTGAATTATGAGTTGACCCGTCCCATAAATCCCAGGTTGGGTGAAACGTTTATATATTACATAGGGTAATTCAAAAGGTGGTGAAAAGGGGAAGTTAAAATGAGTTGATGGAAGAAAACCAGAAAACCTAGAAGTGGAAATATTCTTTTGAAGAGACAAAAAGGGTATATACATTAATCACACATCTCCAAATGGGCAATCAAGAAAATGAAATTCACTCACACTCACTATGATCGATCCTTCCTCCAACAATCATTGAGAAAACAAACAAAAGTCTTTTGATAAAGGAAGACTCCAATCTTCCTTCACTCCACAACCACATTCTTTGTTCATCTTCTTTTGGCAAAATTATTTAACCCCTTTTTGCCACTCTAAAACAATTCAATTCATATGTCACTTCATCTTCATTTTCCACTCACTCTCTCCAAGGAAAATATCAACTTTCCATTTCCATCTAACTTATTCACCCAACCTTAATATAACTTTTACCTTGCTTATGAGTTCCTAGTCATGAAGTGTGTGAAAAGTACTCTCCCAACTTTTATCTTGTTTTTTTAATATAACTTATTAATAGAGCGAAGAACATGTGAGATTTTTTTGATTGTTGGGATTTAATTGACATGAAAGTTTTGCTCAACTACTTTGTTATGAGTTAAATTTATAAGAGTAATGAGTCCATTAAAGCCCAATTAAGATTTAAAAGTTACATTTGAGCCCATTTTGAAAATTAAATTCAAGCTCCATAAAATAATTATAAGGATCAACCTAGCCTTGTAGGAAAAGGTCGGTTTTCATGTCCCATGATGGTTTGAATTTATGATCCTGCATAAATTACAAACTTATATTTTGATACTGCTATTTTATGGTTGAAACCGACAAATTCTCTCTAGAGAGATATGTATAAAAATATAATGTAAAGTATATGCATTTTTTACTTACAAGAAAGATAAATAATTATTCTCCTATAATTTCTATTATAGTTATCAGTTACTATGTATTATAGTGACACATAAGTGTCACTCTTGATCATCAATTGCTTACATATTTACTCATTGTAACTAAAGTTGAGTCGACATTGAAAATATACGAAAACATTACTAATCTGAATACCAATAAATTATGTATTACTTAAATTAGAGATTTTATCAAACACTTTAGCTATACAATATAAGAAAGCAATTGGGAGAAGGTTTGATCTCCAATATCTTTTGTGGTCCTTTGAGAAGTATTTTTAAATAAGACCAAACGGGCAAATTTCAGAACAAGACAATGAGATTTGTTTTAAAATCCTTCTTTAAATGTTAACTAATTATGTATTAATTATACATATTAATGTGGGGGAGAGGATAGATGGTGTGAGAGTCCATTAATAATCGTCCACATTAATTAATTATCACCTAATTAATTAAGGTGTAATTAGGAGCACAATAAAAAGGCAATAAGGATAGCTAATGGGATGCATGGGGGAAGTGTGGAATCATAAATTGAACAAAAAAGTAGAGTGGCATGTGCTAATTAATTAATTAATGTGCTAATGCCACAACACTACATTAAATCCATAAATACAAAATGCAAACATAGATAGATAAGCTTGAATTAATTGTTGATAGCTAGGGACATAACTCTCTCAACTTTTTCTTTGCCTTTTGTCTTTGCTTGGCCCTTTGGAGGGTCTCATTCAATGTTAATTAGGTGAGACAATCTATAATTTATTCCTCCTATAGAATCTAATTAAGCTCTCTTATTGTGTTTTACATATTGATTAATGGTTAGTTATATTTTCTTTTGCCTTTTGTCCTTGCTTAGCTCCTAGGAGGATTCATTAATGGTAAAGAGGGTTATTAGTTCACTAGTACTACCAATACTACACTTTTGTTAGTTAGACTTAGATGTAACAATCTAGAATTTGTTGGTGAATTAAAATCCATAACTCTCTTGCATTAAATATTAGTTATTTGCACTTTTTTTAACATGGTATCTTAAAATTAAGCTTAAACAATTAACACAATTTAGTATCACGAGCCCTTTAGCTTAAATAGTTTCTTACCTTTATAAAAGTGTAGATTGTGATAACTCGAGTTCGAACTTGGGACATGCTGATTTTCTAGTATTTCTTATACTCTCCACTACACTCCTGCTAAGCTCATTAAAAAAACTTAATAAGGTACGTAATTTATTGGTTGTTTTAAATACTGATTAGTTAATTAATGGTGAGACATAGGTTGGCTACTATAATTCGAACCATATGTATAGAAAACAAAGAGTGAGTAAACGACAGTTTACATAGGCTGTCCCTATGTAAGCTCATAACCCTACATTTTCTTTCGTATTTTCGGATTGGATTGAGATCCCACAAAATGAAAAAATAAAATAAAAGCATTGTAAATTAAACAGAAAGTTTGATCAGAAAATATTTGAATCTAATATATATCTTTATTATGCATGCAGGCCAATGATTTGGGGGGGGGGGGGGGGGGGGTTGTATCTTTAAATATTTCTTTTGCTTGAAATCAAAAGTAGTTATCAAATATATATTTTGGAAAATTTGAGAAAATGTCATCATTTATTGGTTGATTTTCAATTCAATCTTAGATCTACTAAAATTTTCAAAGTAAGTCTAATGAAAAAAGTTATTGATTTCAAATATACATGCAACACACATAAATATAAATCTCCAAAATCAACCACCCCTGAATTTCATTTCCTTTACTTTCAATGAGACATTAATTTTCTTTTCACTTTGCAAGAATTTAATTAATAATTAAAAACTTACATAAGAATGAAGAAAACTCAAATCAAGTAGAGATAGCAATTAAAAAAGTGATGATGTTTACAAAATCGATCTGAAAAAAGAAAAGAAAATCAAGGTGTGAATAATATCATTTGATTGGAAATTATTAATAAAAAAGGGATGGGCATATATAGGTATCCATGCACCTATATATGAAAGAAGATGTATAGGTAGGGATGGAAATGGAATGCATGGATGTGAAAAAGAGGTTATAGCCTAGGGATATATATATGTATGTATATATTAATTCTCTTTCTTTTTCTTCACATGCAAATGCAATGGTAGCCCCATTTCTGAGTACTAGTTGATAAATATTGTAGGTCCATTTCTATCTCCAAACACTGCCTTAATCATGTGACTCTACTTCTTAGGATACATACATATCAATCAAGAAAAATGATAAAATGTCCACGGTGGTCAACTCTTAATATGTTCACCGCTGTTGTGTAATGATCTCATCCCCTAATTAATGGGAAGTCTGATTAATTGATATGTTAAAATTTTGTTACGTTGTGTGCCCACGATAGATAGGTTAGCATGATTGTATCCATCAATACTCTTTCTCCATCTCATTACCCCCCTTCCATATATCTAACTACCCTTTCTTTTATTTCATCCTATTTTCAACATTCTAATCAAGTTTTATATTTTTGGATTTTGTGTTTTGTTAAGTGGTACATATTTGAGGACATATTTGTTACATTTCTTTTGTCACATTACATCACATCTTCTATTACACTAGATGTCACATCTCATTTTCAAATTAATCACATGGCATCACCAAGTGGCATGCACTATCAAAAACCATGAAATGAAATGTAACACTAAATGTAAAAAAATACCCCGCAATAAAACTGAGGACAAAATTAACTATATATATGTAAATGGAAGTGGGTTATCTGTTTTTTTTTTTTTTTTTCCTGTAATACTCGAATTTTACTACATAGCCCGGATGCTAAGTTTTGTGTCAAAAAATTGTATGCTACTTTCAATTTTTTAATAACTGTCAATTGATATTATATATATATATATATATATATATATATATGAATATGTCATTACATTGAAAAATGATAATGCAAGTGAGCTGGATACAGATCAGAAATAAAGAAGCTAAATAGCGACGACATAATAGACCAGTAAACATGGAGGTTATAGTGACCAAGTAAATGGAGATCAATCTTTCTCCATTAATTCTGCAAATATATATATTTAGAGAATGACATTTAATTTTAGAGAATGTTCAATATATATATATATATATATATATAAAAGACATCAACGTTACATATATATTATTTCACTTTGTATACATGATGCATTATAATAATATATAATAATGCAAAAAATGAGACTAATAAGAAATAATATCTTAAATAGATGATATCAATAATTTAATGATCTATACAGCCTGCAAGACCTACCAAGCTAATGGAATTGATTTCATTTCAGATTTAAAAACTATTATTAAATATATATTTTCAAGATATTTTATCTAAAAAGATTTAAAAGCTTAGAATATAAATAATTTTCAAAATTATAACACATGTGCATAAGAATAGTCAAGATTAATTTTTATCATTGACAAATTAATAAAATAAGATAAAATAGAACAAATTAAAAATAGAAATTGTAGCCTATACATATATATATATATATATTTTGCAGAGATGCATGCAAATTAAATAAGGAATAGAAGATCAGAAGAAAAGACATTTGCAAGGTAGAGAAGCTGCTAACGTCTAAATATTGCACTCTTTCTGATGCATTTATATGAAAAGATTGATGCTTCTGCCATTTTTAATTCTTTTGTTTCTATGTTTCACCACTTTTTATTTTATCTTTTTCACTTTTCTTTTTCCCTGATTTTCTTTCGCCTTCTGTGAAATTCAGATGTGAATGTAGTGTATTTCTTCAAATGAATTTTAATAATATCTGGCATGTTCTGATCGAAATTTATTCTGGGTTGAAAAGTCTAAATGGGTAAATTTAAAAAAAAAATTAAAAAGATGTTGAATATGGTGATTGAATATCAGAAAATAATGGAGTTGAGATTCTTGAATATGTATGTAAATGTAGGGTTAGGAATAGTTCAGACTGGCCATCCTATTACTGATCTAATTTGGCCAAATCTTTTTAGTAAATGAGTTAAACTAAGGTTTTTTTTTTATCAAATCTATTTATGAATGCAAAAACTTATATACATGGGGTATGGATCTTAGATCCTTGCCCCAGCGTGTGGTGTTAGATATATACTTTTCAGGTATCACGTATATACTCTTAAGTGTTCAATGTTATAATGTTGTATTAGCTATATAATTTTCAGGTATCACGTGCATATTTTTAAGTTATTACTTTTTATTCAAAGATGAGTATTAGATATATACTCTTCAGGTATCACGTGTATACCCTTAAGGTTGTACTTGCTTATTCACTAAAGATATCAATTTTTTGTTCTATATGTAAGTAATACCTTAATGGTCCATTTGAATAGGTGGATTTGAGGAGATATTTGAAATCCATGGTAGCAAATTAACCGGTAGTGTTTGGATGCATATGAATTTTAAATTCGTGGTTTTCATTTTGAATTAACTTTGTAGTCATTTTGGTGGATTTGAATTCCACTCCAACTTGAGATGATTTGAATCCACTCCTTTCAAATTACTCTATCCAAATGAAGACTAAGAATATACACGTAATACTTGAAGAGTATATATCTAACACGAGGTCGAGTTAAGGACACCGTGTTCCGGACACACAATTGTCACTCATTTATGAATATAGGTTAGGTTTTGGCCTTGAAAGAAGTTTAAAAGCCTATTTATCATGATATACACATATATATGTAGCCTAATTTATAATTTATATTATTTTCGTGTTTCTTATTGTAATTTTTTAAATTCAAATGTAAGTGTATTTAAAAAAAAAAAAAAGAAGAAGGATCTCATAGGTCAAACTCATCCACAAAACAAGTATATTCGAACTTAAAGAAATAGTCTTTAATATATTATTTATAGATCCGACTTAGACTTAATATTACACTTGGTGTCAAAACCGGCCAACAAAAAATCTAGCCTAACCCATCCTATTCCACCTATGTATACTTAATTTGCTGGTTGAGATAACTCAAATATTTTTGTGAATAGATGAGTTACTTCATGTCAGAATTTAGGTTGGTAATGAATTAACAAGTTGGGTGAGTTTAAATATTTTTACATAAACAATTATATAAAATTGACAATCATTTATGTAAGACAAATTAAGTCTTGTGTAGACCGGTTGGATCGTATATATATATATATATATATATGTATATATAAAATAAATTATATAATACTTTTATATACATTAGGTAATACTTTTTATATGATAGGTAACACTTTCTCATAAGATGATGCATTTTGAGGATATATTGATCGGAGTATATGAAAATATGTAATATGTTATGTGTATTATGTAATTATACGTCTTTACATATCAATATATATTTTTCTTTTTTGTAATGTGATACATGGCCCGAATTGGGTGGGTTGGGTTATAAAAAACCGCAAGGATCCTCCCCAAGGGCCGCCGCATGCACTCTTCTCCCTCGTGTATAAGTCGTGCAACATGTAATACTTTTGCGTCTATTATATAATTTTTTATATCTAAATATATATTTGATAATATTGTTCTATATATCAAATCTTTTATATTATATGCATAATATAACACATAGATAGTATCTAATAAATACAAAAATTGTCACATAATTTTGCATTTACGATTCCACTCACGTCATCTCATAAAATGGAGTTGGTGAAAATATATTTCACGAAGACTAAAATTTTCACCCCTAAATTAATTAGGTGCAGACATGAGACCCTTGGTTTCATTTTCTGATCCCATCTGCTCATTTTCAGTCCTGCTTCGAAAATGTCAAAATAGGCCTTTCCACGTGTTCATAACAATCACTTCAAATAATTTATTTTTAATTATTGTCGAATCAGAAAATTAGTGGAGCTCGGGCTTAAATTTGAGTTCAGGTCTTTTATTGAATTGAACTCGAGTTTGATAAGATTAGGTTGAGCTCAAGAACTTGTTTGTGAGTCTAAAGCTCAAGTCCGGCTAGTTTATTTGAGTGACGTGAACATCACGTCCACGAGTTTAATCTTGATCGATCATGCAGTTTATAAATTCATAAACTAATTCTGATCTCAAACTCGATGAATCTCTTGCGAGCTTAGTAAAACTAAACCAAATAGAGCTCGGTTCGATTCAATTGAGTCGAGTCGAGTCGAAGCCCTAGAATTCGCATAGCATATTCTTCATAAAAAAACAACCAAATTTATTTAGAAAAAGAAAAGAAAATTGGAAGATAGTGTAGTCAGAAGTGAGAATCTGGTACATCTCAGAACCTGAGATAATCAATCATGACAAAATCTTATGAATTCGAAGATGCCAATAAATCTGCAGTCAACGCTCATCCCAAAATTCAAATTTTGACCAAAATTTCATGCCACTTAACCACCTTCTTTAATTAATTAATATACCTATATACACGTATTGTTTTGTTTTTTTCATGTATTATTCAAATTTTGTAGTAATATAACTTTTTTCATATGTAACAATTTTACAATAAACAAATATCAAATTTGTTGTAAAATGTAGCTTATTTGATTTATCATTTTTTCAATAGTAATAATTAACTCAATAAACTTTAAAATAAATTCAGATTATATCATTATAAATATTTAAATATACATTTTTGTACAATTAAAATAAAACAAACTTTTACTCAAAGATTATGAATACGATATTCATAACTCGGAGATTATAGCAAAATACTTTGAACATTGTATTTACACTAAAAAAAATAGAGGAAATGTGCCAAAGTACAAAAAAAAATATAAGCAATTGACTTTTCTACCATTCAATTTAACAAAAGTACTTTTCTACCACAAAAGATAATAAAATGACATTTTCTACACTATTTTGACTCGGTCATGGACAAATGATTGAGTAATGATTGAGTGATGATATATTCTATTTATTTAGCAATTGATTTATCTAACAAATCATATAAATTGATAAAAGTAATTAATTGATAAATGAGGCTCGATTAATATAAAAAATGAGGATCTATTAATTGAATAATTTTAGGTATATTAAATTGAAACTGTTTGAAATTAAGCAATCAATTGTAAATAATTAAACAAATTTGCGATTAAAAAAATTAAACAAATTTCCAATTTTCTAGGCTTTACTCGAACCACTATGTGAAATATATAGTGTTTCAAGTAATAGTGTAAAAACCCAATTTTTGTTCAATTAATCAAACCACTATGTCGTGGTTCGATTAATAGTGTAAAAAACCAATTTTTTCACTATTAATCGAACCACTATGTCAAATTAATAGTGGTTCAATTAATAGTTTAAAAAATCAATTTCTTCAAAATTAATCGAACCACCATGTCAAATACATAGTGATTCGATTAATTGTGTAAATAACCAATTTTTTCACTATTAATCGAACTACTATTAAAAATTAATAGTGATTCAATTAATAGTTTAAAAAACCAATTTTTGTTCAATTAATCGAACAACTATGTCAAATTCATAGTGGTTTGATTAATAGTGTAAAAAAACCAATTTTTATTCAATTAATTTTCAAAATAGTGGTTAATCGAACCACTCAAAATTAATCAAATTAATTGAAACAAATTAATTCAAATTCAGATTAATATATTAATGTAATTGTGGTTAATCGAACCATTCAAAATTAATCAAATTGAAACAAATTAATTCAAACCATACAAAATAGGGGTTAATCGAACCATTCAAAATTAATCAAATTAATTGAAACAAAGTTTAATCGAGCCACTTTGTAAACTATTTTGTAAACAAAATTAATCAACTTTGTAAACAAAATTAATCAACTTTTTCAATAGTGGCTCGATTAGTTTACAAAGTGGCTCGATTAAACTTTGTAAACTATTTTGTAAACAAAATTTATCAACTTGTTTAATTTTTTTAATTTGTTTAATTTGGGAAATTTGATTAATTTTTTTAATCGTAAATTTGTTTAATTATTTACAATTGATAGTTTAATTTCAAACAGTTTCAATTTAATATACCTAAAATCATTCAATTAAAAGATCCTCATTTTTTATATTAATCGAGCCTCATTTATCAATTTAATTACTTTTATCAATTTATATGATTTGTTGGATAAATCAATTGTTAAATAATAATATAAATAAATAGAATATATCATCAGACTATCATTACCCAATCATTTCTCCATGACATAGTCAAAATAGTGTAGAAAAGGTAACTTTCTTATATTTTGTGGTGAAAAAATATTTTTATTATTTTCAATGTTAGAAAAGTTAATTCCTTAAAAAAATTGTATAGTTTGGACTGTGCTCTAAAAAAAATATTAGTGCTATATTTACCTCTTAGCATAGATGTTAGTGGAAAATGGCCACATACTGGAGACAAAATATATATTATATATAACAATACAAAGAAACTAATAAAGAGAAATAAAGAGTAAAGTAATAAACATAAAAACTCACGTGAGACGAAGCTCCATCATAAAAAATAACATGTGAATTGTAGGGTTTAAGTTGTAGATAATTAGATTGTGGGTTAATCCGTCTCACATAATGTAATAAAATTTATGAAACGATCTTACATGAGACTGAGTCAACTACAAAAGATGTTTTAAGTTTTGAGTTATTTACAAACAAAAAGATTAATTGAGATAATATTAACAACAAATTTAAGTTGAGAAATAAATATTGACGAAATTATGTTAAATAAATGATAAGCATATATAATGATAAAGAATAGGATGTGAAGCAGAGGATTAGTCCCCAGGAGTTTGGTACAAGCATGCCAAACACCTGGGCAATGGGCCCCACACCACCCCACACCTGATCATCATCATTTTCAGAGCTAAAACCCTATCTATTATTTTGAAACATAATCTAATAAGTCAAAATAATGGTCTTTGTCCTAAAACCCATGTTAACACTTCTGCCCTTTTTTCTATTTCTATTTTATTTAAATAAGACAAGGATCATTCGATTCCAACCCTATCAAAACCATCTTTAATACATTTCTTATTATTATATACAAACAGTCCTTTAAGGTAATAACCTATTTACACTGGATATATATTTCACTGTTTGGAACATAATGCACAACGAATGTATGCTCTCCCGTTTCGTATTAAGTGTCTTTTTAGAACTTTTGTTATAAATCAAGGAGGAATGTAGGATTTGAATAATACACTCATAGACAATATTTATCTTACTCATACATTTCGAAATTAAGTTGATTTTTCTTATGTATTCCCCTTATTTATTTCATTATTTGTTCTACTTATGTACCATATCAAAATTACGTAGTTTTGACTAATTTTTTTCAGTTGAATAATTAACTGTAACCACTATTAATTTTAAATCAATATAAAATAATATACGAGGGGATTAATGAGGGTTCGAGATGTAGTATAGAGGGGATAGAGATTCAGGGCACAAAAGATCTCAATTTGGTATAATGAGGAACTCTATCTCGCCAATTCACCTGAGTCACACTCAACTAACTAAATTGTGTTTGCTCGAATCTTTTTTTTTCTTTTTTTCTCTCTTTTTTTAGAAGATCTATCAAAGCGTGAGTAGATTTAGAGATGTTCTGAGGCAAATTACATTTCATTAACAACAAGGATTGCTTTCTTGTAAGTTTTTGGTTCATTATATTGAGGCAATTTAGATTTCCTTTACATGTTACAACAAGTATTACTTTCTTGTAAGTTTTTGGTTCATTAAAGTCTTACCACTCCCTTTAATTTGTTGGGCAGGTTTCTTACCCTTGTCACTTCAGCCTGTCATGTCTCTTTCCTCATAACTTATTTAGATATATGTAAAAATACATACACCATTGTGACACAAAATTTACACATAAAATGAAATTTGTGACACAAAATTTACACCTTAAATAAGTGTCATTTTCCACTTCACTTTAGGCCCTCACCTTTTGATCTTTTCAGTTTTTGTAATGGAATAAAGTTTATTATACCCCAAAAGCTTATCTATCACATGACAGCCCATAATGTCCGCGGGTAAACACCACACATGCACTTGACAGAAACAAAAAGTTACTTCTTTTTTTTTTTCTTTTCTTCTTTTAATTATTTTTACAGCTTGCATTGCATGTGAGAATAAATGACCGTTAGTAATGTTTCCCAATAATCAGAATTAACTAAGCAAAATATCTAAAGAACAAAATTACAATGTAGACACCATAGCAATATACTAGTTCTTCTTCCCATGTTAAAGAAATAACCCACAAAACTCATAAACATTGGGGGGTTTTCAGAAAACCAGCTTCCTCCTAGGCACCACCATGGATGATGAACTGTTGCTTGATGCCAATGCTGCTAGATCTCGAATCGTTTCGCTTATTAGATCCTTGAATACAAGCCGTTCGATGTCCAGCACCACCTCTGACATCTCCACTGGGCAATCTCCCCAGCCGGTGATCTCATCCCCTGCTAGGTCTTTCTTCAGAACCCCACATACAGTCTCGAACAAATCTTCACCAGTGTCGTGCTCTCGGATTCTCTGAAACTCCGACCACACCTTGTCGAGTGACGGGCTTGTGACATCGTGACTTGTCCATGAGACGGCCTTCCATGGAGGCAGCCGTCTGTTACGGTCAAGAATTTCATGGATTGTATCGAAAATCAGCTTCCTTTGCAGCTTCGAGACTTTGCATATGTCCTTTCCTTTGAGATACTGTTGCTTCTCTAGTAACAAAAAGACATCTGAGTCTTCTGGGAGATAATAGGATGCTCGTAGGATGTCCGAGATGTAAACAAAATCACAATCTTCCGACGTTTCTTTACATTTCAATCCAATGGGTGAAATTCCTGGGCTCCAGATTTCATCTTCCAATTCGCCAGAGTGATCTGTTATGATATTCAACATTAAATGATGAAAAAAGCACCAGTTTTTTAAGAATCATTTTCTAAACAAGAAACTATTCATTTCACATGAATTGCAGGTATTCAAACAAGGAAATAGGAAACTTTGAAGCACTTTTGCAGTTTCATAAAAGCAAAGGGCGTGATATAATATCATTTTCAAAACCAGAAAATGTCTTCATATAATCCAAACTTTAACACCCCACCAGACCCTTAATATAAATATCGATTCTTCTTCAAGTTTAATGACAAAATGAGCACACAACCTATGCAAGGACCACATGGAAAGGTATATGTGGTCACCAGTGTCCCATTTATGAGCATTTGCTACTAATTTATTTTAGATCAGATTTGGTTCCATTTCCACACAACACTGGCTAGACCACTTCATTCACAAACGACTGCTCTGCCCAGAATTATATCCGATTGACCCCGAAACATAAACTCCAAGATGCCAAGAATGTGTACTCAAGCATAGAACTGAGCAACATGGCACTAAAGCAGTAAATGCTAGTGAAAATAATGGTGAACCAGTTAAAACGCAACACCCCCTCGACCATTTAATGTAACAAAAGCTGACTCATGATATACAAGTTTTCAACTTTACTAAAGTCCAACCATCTTATTTCTACTCAAACAAGAGAAAACAGTCATTTTCCAGAATAACAACAAACAACTGATTAAGAGTTCCAACAACAGCTCCATCAATGACTTGGAGCCGGTTATCTTTGTACAAGGAAAGGACGATGAGGGCAACGGTGATGGTGATACCTCATATGGAGCCACGGTCCACCCATGTGACCTGGCTTGCCAAGGTCTCACTCGCATCACAATGCCACATCCCCATCCTAGCCTAACCCAACCCAAAAGGCTTGTGCCACGAAGCAAAAATCTCTACCCAGATACATGAATTATAACAACAACCACAAAATTTGTGGATAACAAGCCTACATCAATGAAGACAATCAAGTACCAAATTAATCAAGAAACACATTATCTCAACACCAACTAGTGATGATGCAATGAATACATTGTGATAAATTGATTGTACCTTTGAAATCAATATTACGCCTGGTGGTAACAGGTGAAGGGGTGGAAGACTCGTCCTTGTAGAAGGACGAATCAAGAACTGACACGGGGCTTGGTTGCATATCAGTTGCAGTCATCTCCGCTATGCTGTGCAGCAGCTTATCACACCTCTCCAATAAAGTTCTTCCCTCTTTGTACTCCTCAGTTTTGGACCTCTGAATTTTGCATTCAACAATGTTAATGGCGGGGTAATTAATGGGTAATTGGGGTTAATTAATCAGTTTTGGTTAATTAGTAGTGCATTACCTCTGTATCAGTCGATGTAGTGATGCTGCTCCCAGAAATGGAAGAGGATTCATCCTCTGCAGCAACCACAGTAGTGAGCTTCTCTTTCCGATGAATCCCGGACGTTGTTCTCTTGTTCTTCGCCGATGAATTGTGGGCCGTCGGATCGGGGCCGGTTCTTCGAGGGTTGAGCTTCGGCGAATGAACCGGAGAGACTCTCCGGTTATCCGTTGACTCGTTGATTCTCCGATGCGTTTCGACGCTCAACTGTTTGGGTTTCACCACAGAATTTGATCGCCTCCCCACTGCATTGCTTTCACTCCGGTTCGTGGTCGTCGGGCTTGGGCTTCGACCGTTCTGAACCGGACTCCGTACGTTCCGGTCACGGCGGGGACTCATCGACGGCGAGTTTTCTCCGGCGAGGTTGTAGTTCCGGTGGGGGACACGGCTTTGATTTCTACCAGTTGATAGGGAGTAATCGTTTCCCGTTCTCCGGCGAATTGGAGTCGATGTTGGCGATCTCGAAGGTTTCATGACGACGATTGGTGAATCGTCGTAGACAAAGTTCCGGTGGTTGAAGTGATTCTGCTCACACTGTTTTCGAGAATGGAGGAGTCCTTTGAGCTGCAAAGCTTCGAGAATTTGTTTCAACGTCTCTAAATCTTTTGACGGCTCGTCGATTCCTCTCAGTTTCAATTTGTTCTCAATCTCGCCATAGATTGAAACACTCTGTTTTGGCTCGGGGAAAATGTCTCCCGAATCGAAGAAAAAGCTTCGGCGTTGCTGCGGAGCTTTCCATGGCGATGAAGAATTGAAGTTCCCTCTACTATAACCCTTAGTTGCTTCAGCTTTGTTGACATTTTTCTGCAAATAATTTCTTGGATCTGCAAATTGAGCATCTATCTGTGGATTGTTGTCCTTGAAAATGGAGTTGAAATGGCATGATTGCGATTGAGATTGTTGCTTCGAAGAGAAATTGCTCCCCTCCGAAGTGAATCGAGAGTTAAAGAGATCTCTGGAGACTCTCGATTCGGAAGCGGATCTCCGAAGTTCGGGCTTCTTTTCGTGCACAGAGCTGGACGAATCTGGCAATGGCTCCAGGCCCATGAGCCTGGCAATCACGCTGGGAGAGCGGTGCTGCTGGCTCTCATCGGTGGTATCACTAGCAATACTTTCGCACCGATTGGCGGTGGCGAGAATGGATACGGCGGCGGAGCGGATTTCTTTCGGGTGGAGGCCGCCCTTGGCGTCGGTGGTGGCGCGGCTGTCCAGGGAGAGGCGCGGCGCCTCTTTGCTGAACTTCCATGAAGACCTGGTGCCTTCCTTCAATTCAAATATGGGGAGACGAAGAGGTGATTTAGGCGGCAACTCCGCCGCCGGCGACTGGTTTGACCTCTCGGGGCTCGGCGCCACCGCCGGGGATGCCTGCTTCGGCTTCCCGAAATCCTTCGTAACAGCCGGCGATGGAGGAGTCGACTTCTCCGACTCCGACGACGTCGTATCAACCACCTGAGAACGGCGAGAAATTATGAGCGCACTAAATTAGTTGCAGCAAACGAGAGAAGAAGAAAATGCAGGAGAGAAGAGGATCTTACCGGTGGAGGGAGGCTTTTGGCGGCGTAGGAGCGTTTTCCGGCCAAAATCTGGTGGCGATCAAAGATTTGCAGAAAACCAGCCATGCAACCCATTTGTTTCTCCATATGCTTCTCCAATTTCTTGTCCTTCATAAACCCCATCGACATTTTCCGGCCACCGGCGTCAATCTCCGATGTCTTCAAATCTATCTCACACAGAACACACACACACACTCACTTTAGTAGCTTCACATTTGGGAGCACTTCCTCATTTACTCTCTCTCTCTCTCTCTCTCTATCTCTCCTCTCTCTCACTCATGTTCCAACTCCCGCTTTCTGCTGTTTTAAAGGGGGAAGAATGAATAGTGGGGAGAAGTGGTAGTGGGGTTGTCTAAACTCACGCGCCGCTATTTACTTTTTTTTATTTATTTATTATTAACTTTACTGTATATTATTAATTTTCACAATTTTAATACATTAGTGAATATAATTATTAAGCAATTAGCGAATACTTTATAGTATTTATTAAATTTATTTAGTCGAATAAATTCAGTTGATGAATTCGATTTGATAATAAATTAGTCAAAGTCAAATAATCAAAAGAGCTAGACTTGATTACAGCTTTAATTGTTGCTGTTTATTTTTTTTCCTACTCATAAAAAATAAAAAGAATATGTCAATTATATGTGTTGTTGATTTTGTGGAAACCAAACCAAAAATCAAATTCCCCTAATATTCTTTCCTCAATTGCTTTGTCCTTTTTATGGGGAATAAAATTTATAAGGTGGATTTACATCCCTTTTTTACTTCATAAATAAATAGTACAAAAAAGATGATAATATAATTAATAATTACTCTCTCATCCTATTTACATAAAATAGTAGTGTTAATTTACAATTTTACCAATAATTAAGAAACATATAATTTTGACCAATATTTCTTCTAATTCCAATTAAATATAGATTTAGAGGTTAAATATTATTTATAATTATCCGTCTTTTTAGATTCTCACTGTAAATTTAAAGGAATTAATTTGAGTTTATTCCAACTAGTAGTGTACCAGCAACACAGTGTGTTATATATATAATTATTAAAAAATATAATAACATATAAAATGTAATGATTATTATTTTAACAAAAATATATTGATACGTTTTTAATTTATATCTAGGTATTTTAATTTTAAATTTATGTCATTATAAATAATTATATTCGAAAATATTAGAAATTTGAAATATATAAAGTAATATATTAATCTATGGATTAAACAAACAAATAAAAAAAATTGTGTCAGAACATTACATAGGTAGTGAAATTTTAAAAAATAAATTTAATATCGAAACATAAGTTATACTCCCTCCGTCCCAAGTAACTTTGTCTAGGTTGACTGGTACTGAGCCTAAGAAAAAACTGTTGACTTTGATTGGATGTGTTGTTTTAATGTTTTTGAGTGACAATTTTATAATTAATGTGTCTTTTGAGTGCAAAATAAGTAAAATAAAAGAAATAGAGGGGTAAGGGAGTAATTTTTTTTTTTTTTTTTGCCATTTTTGGGCTGACAAAATAAGATGGGACAAACAAAAATAGAAAGTATGCAAAATAGAGCGGGACGAATGGAGTATGTATTAGAAACATTATAATTTAAGTATTGAGATAAATAAATTTATATTTTATTGGCATTTATAACTATAAATACACACGTATTTTGATTTTTTTTTTTGGTTCAACGCCACATATAACTCATTTATTTTAAATCAAATAAAAAATTATATCAACTTATCAAATACATGAAAATCTCTCTTGCTATCTATTTAAATGAATAATTCAAAATTGGACTTAATCTACACATTTTGAATAAAAAAATTATGAATAATAATTATAAGATTGATAAGCCAATATATTAGGGACTAAGAATGATGAAATTTTAATTTGTGAAAAACCAGAAAAATTACCTCTGTCCAATCTCTTATGACACCTCAATTAATCAGAATATAAATATAAATAAAATTTGACAACAAATAAATAGAAAATAAAAAAGATAAAATAAAATATTTGTATATTTCAAATGAATAAGTTGGTTAACTTGCAATAATAATTTTAATCTATTTTTTTCTATTTGATATGTATTATATGTGTAATTTATTAAGTACACCTATAATATTTTTTTATTTCTACATTTTAATATCAATTTACAATAAATTAATACTATATATCATAAAAACGTTTACAAATGAAAAATCATTGAAGCCCACACACATACATTTCCATATTTCAGTTTGACAAATTTTATATGAATATTAAATTTAAGATCACTAAATAATGATTGATTTTATATATTATATATTTAAAATTGATTTAAAATAGAGTAAATTACAAAAAAACAACCCCAACTATCGACTTTTTTAAAATTGCAACCTAATCTGTTTTTTCTTTTTTTAAGATTGTCACCCAGTCTTTCTGTGATTTTGCCGATGCAAAATTTCCGATCATTTTTCCGGCAAATGAATTAATTTTTTTCACTTTGCAACCCAAACTTTAATTTTTTGTTCAATCGCAAATCATGATTTTTTTTCGCTTCACACCTTTATGTTATATATATGAGTGTGACATTTATGTTATATAAGTGTGATCGATATTCATAAAATAAATATCAAGGAAATATTGGTCAAAATTGGTGAAATATATGTAACATCGGTAAAAAATCGATGAAATATCAATAAATATCGAGAAAATATCGGAATATATTGGTAAATATAGGAAAAATAACAATAAATATATGTACCCATATTTCTATCGATATCGATATTTTCATGATATTTCCGTGAATTTAAGTTACCTATATTTTCATCGGAGTCGAATTTTTCATTCTTGGTTGCAATCTGATAAAAACACAAAGTTCAGGTTGCAATTAGATAAAAAAAAAAAAACAAAGTTTAGGTTGCAAAATGAACAGATTAATCTCCATTTCGCCGGAAAATTTACAATTGACAAAACCACAGAAAGACTGGGTGGCAATCTGAAAAAAAAATTAGGTTGTAATTTGAAAAAAGTCAATAGGTGGAGTTGTTTTTTGTAATTTACCCTTTAAAATAAGTACTTAAAAATAAATATATAATCCCTTATTTCATCTTATTTATCTATTTATTTATTTTATTTGAAATTTATATATAATAAATACTCCCTCCGTCCCACCTTATTTTGCTTACTTTCCACTTTTGCTTGTCCCAACTTATTTTGCCAGCCCAAAAATGGCAAAGAAAAATTTACTTCCTTACCCCTCAATTTCTTTCATTTTACAACTTTTGCACTCAAAAAGCACACATTATTTACAAAATTGTCACTCAAAAATATTAAAATAACACATCACATCAAAGTCAAACAGTTTTTTCTTAGGATCCGTGCCGGTCAAAGTAGGCAAAATAAGTGGGGACGGAGGTAGTACTAAATTGAATATCATAACTGATTTCTTAAATAAATATTTATTTATTTGTATTGAATTTCTTAAAATACAATAAATAAGTTTATTTATTTGTATTTGTATTGAGTTTCTTAAAATACAATAAATATGTTTATTTGTATTTATTTATATTAAGTTTCTTACAATAAATACAATATGAAAACAATTAATAGGTTTCTTAAAATAGTAATTATTTAATAGGTAGATAATTTATTGCAGTTATTTTTTGCAGAATATCCTGCTTTTATATATATATAGATTTTAAATCCCAAATTTTTGATCAATTAATAATATGTTAATTCGTATATCATATATCTTAATCTATGGTAACAATTCTATGTCGATAATTATTCGTCATGAAGTATGCTACTAACTGATTCAAATATATGATCCAAAATTTGAAAGAATAATTAATTAGATATAAGTCTTTCGAACGAGTAGCAAATTTTGACTTTTAGAACATATAAATAAATAATAAATGTCGTTAAGTTGCATACTTATATACAAGGATGAAAATATCGATTTTGATGGATGTATCAATACTTTGATTTTATGGAAATATCGATGAATATATCGGTTTCAGTGGAAATACCGGTACATATATTTTTCCGATATTTACCGATATATTGCCGATATTTTCCGATATTTATCGATATTTACCGATATTTTCTCGATATTTATCGAAAATTTTCCGATATTTCAGCATATTTACCGATATTTTTTTGATATTCATGAATTTTCTTATAATTTTTACCTGAAGCCACTGATATTAAAATCGATACCAAATTTTACCGACATTTAGCTAATAATTGATTTTTCATTTATTTTTTATCAAAAAATGAAAATATCGGAGATATATCGTGATAGTCCGTTTTTGTTTCGGTCTGGTGAAAAAACAGGAATATTGAGGATATATCAGAGATACATCAGGATATTTTCATCGTTGCTTATATATGATTCAAATCAAGCTGAAAAATCAATTAGTATATGTGTTCTTTAATTTTTTTTTCTTTTCGAGTTTACAACATTGTTTTGAATTTATTTGAATATATATCAATTTATTTGTTTTGAATCCCTGTCTCACGGATATTGTTATGTCAATCCGTAACTCCACAATCAATCATTCGTATAAGAATTTGTGAAAATGAATTCACTTTATAATTAAAAAGTTTTGATTTAAGTATATATTCAAACTTATCTCTCGCATTTCAAGAATATAAACACACTTTTAAGAAATATATGACCATGAGGCATGAGTAGTTTAATTTCGTCATTAAATTATAATTTTTTAAGAGATTAATTGAATAGAAAAAAATTTGACCCGTATCAAATTGATTCACCTATTAACCAGTTATGACTTTTTTTTTTTAAGCGCTTTTGGATTTTTGACTATTTCATTATGATTACATCCCAACTGCAACTGACATAATTATAGTTAATCATTTAATAATGAGGTCAAATTATTATATTAAAAAAAAAAACTATCGACATCGATGGTAAGTGTCGAGAAGGGTAGGTGAAAAAAAGAGAGAAATTATTTGAAATAGTCACATAATTCCAATTATGTGAGATAATAGTAATACTAATTAATTACAATATAAATTCATCTTTACAAATCAATTGTTGTTCTGTGAAATGCTTTTAACACACCAAATTACAGCAAAGTCATGTATGGGACAATCTCATGTATTCCATTCGGTGAGATGAGTTGGGTTGGATCAAACAAATGAAAATATGTAATACGTTTGTTTGTATTAGGTAATATATTTTTGTATTAGACAATAGTTTGTATCATAGGATGCGTTTTGAGTTGGGTTGAATTATACATCAAGTAATATTTTTGTATGATAGTTTCCGTGATACGGATCCTTATTACCCATGAATTAAACTCACATTCACAAACTTTCATATGAATTATCAAGTGTGGGTTATGGGTTGACCCGTCTCACGAAAAAAGATT
This sequence comes from Scutellaria baicalensis, assembly GCA_005771605.1. NCBI lineage: Eukaryota > Viridiplantae > Streptophyta > Magnoliopsida > Lamiales > Lamiaceae > Scutellaria > Scutellaria baicalensis. Next base: position 29,581,124 of record CM016723.1, on the reverse strand, counting down.
CGTGAGACGGTCTCACACAAGACTTGCTCATAAAGTATTACATAATTTATAATATCCGATCATATCCAATTCATCTGGACTTACTCCAAAATTAAATTATGAATCAATTTTAAGAGAATATACATAATAGAAGGAAATTAATACGAAAGAGAGGCAATTGATGCTGAGGAAAACAATATCACGCAACTCACGAGGGAAGTAAGACATGTTCTAAAGTCTCCTTAAATCTTTTTTTATTTCGCTTTCTGTTTTCAACTATTATTATTATTATTATTATTATTATTATTATTATTATTATTATTATTATTTAGCAACGATTTTAAGATTTTAAATGATGTTGGAATAAATAATGGAATTAGGATAAATAGATCGAATCGATGTGTCATACATACATTTTGACCCCATACAATATGTATACTACTGATTATTATTGTTATTTATTTACAAATGTGTGAAATTAAATTAATTGAGTAATACTTTATCTGTCTGTCTCTTAAACGCAGATTCACTCGTGAAAATAGTCTACTACTCAAAAATATTATCAAAACATTTTAGTTGTGATTCGTGGTGGACTATTAGTCTTTTTGCTTACAGTATAATTTTAGGAAGTTTAAATTAACATTTTCTTAAGTTATATGATTTACTAAATATTTTATTAATTGCATACACTTTTTAGAAAAAATATAATAAGTAACATGTATATGTATATAAATTAAACATATTGAAACGCGATTCAATTCGTGGCTTGATTTGAAGAGATTGAAGAAGGAAGGAGAAGAAGTTTTGACCTTTTTTGTTTTCTTTTTCTTTTTGGAGAATAATTAATGACGTTATACAAGTAAGTGTTTGTTAAGAGAATTCTAAAAATAGGGTATTATTTTATTGTGGAAAAGAGAAGTGGTGAGTGGAGTGGCAGTAGCAACTTCTGCATCTAACATATGTCCACACCTTTCCCATTTTTACTTCAAATATCCACACTCTTCTCTCTCAACGTTCTAGTAAGCAAAAGCTTGTGTGCGCCATGCGCACAGATCGATTCGGTGTGTGGGTAGGCTGGTAGCCTCTACACGCCTCCATATCTAACTTGGTATGTGTTTACATACATCTGATTCCATGTTAAATGATTTAATGATAGCTATTAGATATATAATTTTTAGATATCACATGTATACTTTTAAGTTATTACTTGCTCGTTCACTAAAGGTACCGATTTTTTGTTCTATTGGTATCACTTGTATACTCTTAAGATATCACGTATATACTTTAAGGTATCATATTTTGTTCATTCATTGAAGGTATCAATTATTTGTTCTAAAGGTATCAGTGTATACTCTTAAGGTATCACCTGTATATTCTTGAGATAGCATTAGTTGATTCAGTAAATATATCAATTATTACCACTTATATACTTTTAAGGTATCAACTATATACTTTTAAGGTATCAGTGTAGAGTAGGGTGAACTTAAAATCTCAAAATTTCAAAAGCACAATTTTCATCATCTTCTTCCTTAAATTTTCTGCAAATCATCCCCTTCATCAATTTTCTTCATCCATTCAGAAGGTTGAAGAATAAAAAGAAATTGATTGAATCAAAATAGATGAGTGTGGTCGAACATGTGAAATGAAGAAGAAGAAGAAGAAGAAAAAAAAAGATGGTGGAGAAGAAAATAAATACGGTCATGGTGAAGGAAGTAGAGCATCGCTTAGTTTTCAAGTAAAATTGAGATAAATTATGATCGTGTAAAAAATAAAAGAAGAAGAGGAAGAAGAAAAGAAGTGGAATAAGACAACGAATTTTGTACCCTAATGAAATTATTTATTTTCTTTAAAGAAAAAAAAATATTTCTAACAGGTCGGGTCGTGTAGATGGGACATGGATCCTAGACCCGTGTCACTTGGGTACACAAATCCCACTCTTTTTACTATATGTTTTTCCGTTTCATATTAATTGTTTCATATTAATTGTTTTACTATATGTAGAATTTAAATAAATATATCCTTGAACAGTATTTATTTCCCCATCCATTTTAAAATTAAATTGAATCTTTTTTATCTATTTCTTAAATATATTATTATAACTTATTTCCTAATTTAATATAATTGAGATTAAGGATAAATTTGGAATAATAATGATAAAATAATTTAAAAGTACAATTAATATGAATCAAATTTTGACTCGAACGGACAATTAATATGAAATATAAGAGTATTATATTTATATTTTCGATTGAATTGTTAAAAGTCAGAAGGTCTTTATTGGAAAAGGATATTTTAGGTCCTTCTTTGGTTGTGTTCCCGTGATTTTTACAATTTTTTTTATTAATTTTTGAGTTTTTTTTTTAATAATTGGATACTTTTTTGATAGTTTTATTTATAAATATTCACATCATACTTTCATTTTCTTCTAACTGGTCCATGTACGTACTTTCATTTTGTTTTCTATACAGTAATTTTTTATTCTATTCAAAAATATGAGAAAATAATTGGGGAAAAATAAATTGAGGTAGGGGATGATAATAGGCAAGGTATCCTTAAATATAGGGGTACTCACACCCTAATTTTATAGTAACTAGAGAATGCCCGTGCTACGCACGGGATTGGTTTGAAATTTTTATTTTAAAATCTTCATTGAAAAAATTGAGTTTTGAATCTTTTTTATAACAACTCCTAGACCTTACCTGAGGGTACACAGAGGCCAAATATGACGCTTCTTTGGAAAATGGGTATGAAGCATGTAACAGAACTTATCACCATCCATGTTTCTCTCCTCGCCGCCCCACCACCACTGCTTTAACAGCCACCTTCAACACTCTTCGCATTGTTAAATGCAACATGAATCTTTGGAGTTTACATGACACAATATAAAAAGATGAAGAGGTGGAATGACTTTTCATATTTTTTGACTCTTTAGATTCTACATGACACAAAGGATGACATGTGGATGACACATGTCATTTTAAGAAAGCTTCAAAATGATGACGTGTCGAGCTCTGGAGAGTTGCAACCTTATTATTATATATATAGATTCTACTATACATCAATGATATTAATACACCAACATTTTTTACTGTTTTAATTTTTGCATAAGGTAACTTTTGTCTTTTGAGTTGTGACTATTGCTAGATTGGGTCTGCTTACTTGGGCCACTTTGAATGAATTTTTTCATTTCATTATATATTGGGTCATTGTTGAAATCATAAATTTTAAATAATATAGTTATAATATATTGATGGAAAATAAAACATATATTCAAAATATAGATTTTATGTTAAAATGTATAAATTTCATGAAATAAAATATTAGTTAATAGATTATATATTCTAAATGATTGAAAGTGATAAGAAATAATTTGTGGTTGACTAAATAATATGATATTAATTTTGTTAATAAATTTGATTGAAGTAGAACGAAATTATAGTTGTAGGATCTTTGTTTGAATCTTGATTTTCTTGATAATTGTTCATTTGGATTTTTTTATTTTGTTTATTTGGTTCCATATTTAGGTTAATTTAAATCAATTCTCTGAATTTGGTCACCTAAATAAGATTAGACATTTTTGATTTTGTTTATTTGGTTTCATATTTAGATTAATATAAATTGGCCACATAAATAAAATTAGGTAATTTAATTGGGCAATTAATTAGGTTTTAATTCACTAATCTCTCTGTGATCAACCGTGTTCATCCTACCTATAGTTGACACCGGACAGGCAGGCACTTGCGGTATAATATTAAAATAGGCAATAGAATAACACCTTTAGAATCTTTAATATTTTTTAATTTAAGATATCATGAGATATAATTTAAGCTTGTATTTAAGAAAATAACTAATTTGAGATTGATGATATTAATATTCACAAATAACTAAAACCAATATAATTGAGAGAATTGATTTAATTAACCTATGTCTATGGATAAATAAATGAAATAAAATATCAGATGTAATGTAATTTTTATTAATATACTATTTAACTATTGAAATAAATAATTTCTAATTTGTATGAATATAGTTACCTTTTGATTGTCTATATTATTTATACTAATAATTTCTAATTTAGCTAATAATAATAATAATAATAATAATAATAATAATAATAATAATAATAATAATAATAATAATAATAATAATAATAATAATAATAATAATAATAATAATAATAATAATTACTTTTTACTTGTCTCTATAGTATTAATAATAATCATTATAGTAACAATTTATTTAGTTAATAACATATATTTATATTATTTCAAATATATAATTTTTGGCATGCCTCAATCATTGTAAATGCAATACTAAAAATATCTATATCTAGTGAAAAATATATTATCGATAACATTAAATATTAGAATTTAAAATATAAATAATAATATAGTTACTCGAGGTATATATTTATATATTTATAATCTTAATAACACTATATATATAGTATTTAAGTAATACTTAATAATCATAATATATTTAATTTTCACTTATATCTATAGTAGTAATAATAGTCTTTATTAATAAAAGTTGATTTAGTTAATAATACATATATGTGTGTGTCTATATATATTTAAAAAATAAGAAGTAATAATTAATATGGACATTTAATGTTAGATCAATGCAGGAGTGTCATTTGATTCTTCTAAAAATGAGGAAATTTACATTAAAATCCTTAATAAATATATAAAGAAAAAAAAACATATCGAATATGGTTATATGGGTCTCAAATGATTCGTTATCACATGATGCATAATACAAGAGGATTTGATTGTGGTTTTATAATTATTATTGACGATTAAATACAATAATGAGAAAATGTAGATTGTGAAATTAGACCATTTGAGAGGAATATTTTAAATTTATTGTGTTAACTTTTCAAGAAAGGTAAAAAGAGTAAAATAGAAATGAATAGTGAGGATGTAATGATTCAAGATCTAATGACTAAAACCCATGTTGTATCAATATGACTGGTGTACTTTAGAATGACCCCTAATTTTATATTCATATTATTAGTTTTCATTTAAAATTTATATTCACTATTCCTATTTCTCCTATTCTCATATAAAAATATATGTATACTAATCTTAACCACTTCAAACTCGATTACCACTACTTGCATACTACTTGTACAATCTCATTACTCGATCTAATATTACAGAGAAATATATTTCATGTGAATTTAAGTGGATTTTTTAAACAATTATTTTTAAAGAATGTCCTATCCATTTTGCAATTATATGAAACCAAACAACAAAAAATGTATAAAAAAGATTATGCGATCAACAATTCCTTACACGTACATAACAAGTACCAAGCATTCACTACTATAACTATAAATCATGAAAATGGTGTTGAAACAATTACCAAATGAAACTTGGTAAACAACTGTACAAGTCAGAATTTCTACAAGCACTGTATTATAATATAAACAAGTTTTTCTCCGTGTCCAAACCCTGATAAGAATTTCTTCCCCTTCTCGAACCCCGTCTCAATCTCATTTAAAAACATAGCCAAAATCATCTAATCTGTCCCTAAACCAAACTCAACAATATTAAAAAGATGAAAATAGAAAAAATCCAAAAATGGAAAAAAGGAGAAAAAATCCCAAAAATCAACAAGGCCAAAAAGGATAGTCCATAGCATGTCCTTGATGATGAAGCAAAAGTAGTGTTGACTTTAGAGAAAAAGGTGAGCATATATACATATATATATATATATATATATATAAGAATGTTAAAAAATGTAGATTCAACTGAAAGCAGTAGTTCTTAGAAATCACACACTGTTTTCCTATTTCTTCGCAACAAAAACCCTAATAAATGTGAGTTGAAATCTGACAAACACCTCTCCCCCCTTTTCAATTGTGGTGTCACTAGGATTCCACATTTTTCATGCAATTTTTGTACCATTACTCCATTTATTGCTTTTTCATTCCTAATTATTCTATTTAACTTTTTTTTTTTTTTTTAAATATGGTTTTTGTCCACAAATATTATAAACAAGACTTATAAGTTATATCTATACGAAAAAAAGTTTATTGAATTTACATGTAATTTCTTTTTCTTCAACCATCCATCTTCTTTAAAAAGAAGAAGAAAAACATTGAGGATAATGTTTTTAGGCCCCGTTTGATACGGAGGTTGGGTATGGACTGTATTGTAATAATTTCGGGCTTTTTACTGTTCATATAATTTAATTTGGGTGTTTGGTGTGGAGGTTTTTGATATGAGTTTAGTTGTATTGTGTGTTTGGTATAAATGTTTATAAAGTGTATTGTTTATAAATTTGTGTTTGGTATATTGGTTGAGTTTGATAAGGAAAGTAAAATGACAAAAATACCCCTAAAATAATTATCTCAATTTGTACGAAAAATTGGTCCAACTCTTCCACACTATTGAAACTTGAAAGGTTTAAAATTCCTTTGCTACCAGCTACATTTTGTCCAGGAGCCAAGATGATTATTTGATGGATTAATTTCTTTTTCACACATTGCAGGTAGCCCAAGAGGTGAAGGCCATCAGTCTCATTATCCTTTATGGGATGAAACTCAGCATCTTTTGCCTTCTCCCGTCAATGTACTACTTTCAGCTGCTCTTCCTTTTCGTACCTTTCCTTTCTAACCACCGAACACTCCTTTTCCAGATGGTTGAGCCGCTTTAAAACCTGGTTTAGCTCTTTCTTTAGTCTATCAACTTCGCTCCCGTCGGCGGGGGAGGAGAAAGAATCGGATGTGGCACAGGTTTGGTGGGTTCTCTGCGATTTTGGAGAGGATCCAATTTGGGGAAGGGGATTCTCTATATATGTGAGGGCAGAGTTGTAGTTAGTACAACATTCAAGGGCAAAATAGTCTTTTGAAATTGAACAATAGGGACAAAAATGTAAAATCATTCAATTTACTGTGTGGGCTGGAATAAACCCACCAAGGGTGGTGGGTTTACTAACTCGGATTTAACACACCATAAGCCCACAGATCTCAACCCAGGCCCAGGTAAAATCCGAACCCTAAACATGCATACCAAACAAGGGTTTGGGTTGTTTAATAAGCCCAGCCCAGCCCAAACCCCTACACCAAACAGGGCCTTAATATGTCCACCACTAACATTTAATTATATGAAAAATAAAATTAGTTTGTTTATTGGATAACTAACACATCAGTGGTGGACACAACATATTGATGTGCCCATGGTGGGTAGGGTAACAAAACTAATATAATCTCATAACCTCCATGAAATAATGGTAATCAATAAATGTAGTGAAACAAATGAAGTAGTGTTTTTTTGTCTCCTAATTATAAACAAAAATTACCATACCATGTTTCTGTAGATAAAGGCATCTCAAGTCGTGCCTTTAAGTTCTTAGGAATTTAATAAGAATTTTCTTACTACGTCACACTTCGATGTTCACTGTTAAAAGGTTACGACTATTTAATCTTGTGTTGGATTTAAGGCAACTCAACTCTTGCATTAAATCTTTTATTTTATTTTTTTCTTTTTTTTGTTCAGTTTCATTTCTTTTTTATTTTGTTTTCTTCAAATTTTAATTGGTACACGCAATTAATTTACAACATATGAATATTTAAGATACGTCCTTTAATTATATGGAATTAGAATGTTAAATAATACCGAATTTTATTTGATGAATAATAATATCATGATTAATTACATGTATATAAAATATTAATACGACATAGTTAGTAAGTATTATTAAATTAACTAGCAATATTTATGAATATCACGAATATATTTAATCCCTAACACACAATATATATGTGGTGTGTGTCATCTTTGTAATTATATAAAGCTTTAAACCAATATATTGTTTTCTACAAATTAATATATCGTGGATATATATATATATATATATCTTCTTATTATATATAGGGATATATTTCATCTTGATTTACATCCTTAAACCATTTAATATAGCATTTTCAGACATGTTTCCGGATATTTTCATCCTTGAGTCAAATATTATAGTAAATAAATATATTAAATAAATTTAATCACATACATATTTTTCTAAGATATAAAATTTCAAGATAAAAATTTGATTTATTAATACAATTTATGAATATTAGTAAATAAATGAATAGAAAATGATGATGATGATGATTGATATTATGTTTATTGCAAAAAAAAAAAATAGTGCAAACTATTGTACATGAGTGACAATTATTATTATTATTATTAAGATAGTGCAAAAGGGGCATTATTTTTCATCGTGTGCTTAAAATAGGTTGTTCAAATTGATAATTGCATCAAATCGTGTTTTATAATAATTTCTACTGGTATTACTTTAAAATTATCTTTTTATAAATGGTCTTTTAGCTAGTAATATTGTAAAGTTTCATAATTGATTTATATTATACTAGTTAATATATAAAAATTCATTTAGAATTGTACGGTTAATATATATATATATATGTGTATATATATATGTGTGTGTTTTGCAATACCAAACTTATTCAAAAACGTAAAAAATTGTTTGTGAGATCATCTACGAAATTCTATTTGTTTGTAATCTAGGTATTAACCTAAACAAATATTTGTGATTTTTTATATGACAGAGCGATGTCTTACCAAATTATATTCATAAAACAATCTCATATAAGTTTTAATAGTTTGAAATATATTATGTAAGGCAAAAACTTTTATGACCCAGTTGCACGGATCTGTTTGAAATATATTATGTAAGGCAAAAACTTTTATGCAGCGGTTGCACGGATCTGGGATCCGTGCAACCGGGTCGACCAGTTCACGCGCCCAAAACGCAACTCCCACGCGCTGAACACTTGTGCTGAAGCTCATCCAAAATTCGCTCCAATAGACCAACCTTTGTGTATAGTTAGACCAACCATGTGTAGGTAGGTCTAACTATATCAAAGGTATGTCTAACATATATAAATGTATGTTTAACTCTATGCAAAAATATGTCTAACATAAACAAATGTATGTCTAAGTATACATAAAGGTATGTCTAACACAATGTAAAAGTATGTCTAACATAACGTAGTGGTATGTGCCAAAATTCAAAAATCAAGCCAAAAAAAGACAAGACATGAAATCTGGACAGAACTGATATGTTTAACATAACTTAAAGGTATGTCTAACATAACGTAAATGTATGTCTAATATAACCTATTGGTATGTGATTTTTTTTCAAAAATCATGTGCAGAAAAAAAAAAAAAAGGTGCGGTTCCCAACCTGGATCCGACCCGGATGTATGGATCTTAATTCACAAGGGACCTACTCATTATGTAATAGTCCTTTGATCATTAAAAAAAAAAGACTCATTTAATTAGTGTAGAATAGGGTGGATCATGGTTGTTAGAAAGGATTGAAATAAAGCAATGAATGTGTCAGACTAAAAATGTAAGAAGAATAAGGGTAAGAATTAAAAAAGAAATTAAAGAAAGAAATAAAAAAAAGATGAAAAAGAAAAGAAAGGATAGATTGCATCAAACCCTCCATTCTTAAGGCACATGCAAAGTCTGAGAGGGAATCCTTTCTGCAACTCTATTTTAAATAACAGAAAAGAGTTGATTGGTGTTTCTATGGTTGATTGGTGTTTCTATGGATTTGGGAATGCTGAATCAATCATCAACATCTATGCTCTCTCTCTCTCTCTCTCTCTCTCTGTCTCTCTAGGGTTTGGTTTAGTACTTGGACCACTTTGAACACTGTTACTTCTCTGACACCCTGCATATGCCAACATACATCTTTTTTTTTTTTTTTTAGTTTAAATTCTACTATTTTGTGCATCCATCTCTAATTTTGAGATTAAAAGATTTTAATCCTCTCTTATAATTTAGCAACATTATTTAATAACCAATTATTTCGTCCTCAATTAGTTGCTAATATGTTTTCGAAGTGTATATTTTGGCTTAGAGATAAGGAAATTTCATTATCTAATTTCATGTCTTCGTGTTGCGTTACAAGAAAATATAAATATATATATATATTATATTTTGTATATTTAATATTTAATGCTACTTGTTTTAAAATTTAAATTAAGGATAGTACTTAGAAGCATATATGTAATACATGCATGCATCATGTCATTATCCATGTTTTTATTAATTAGGGGTACTATATACTTAGAAGTTTGGAGCATATATGTTATACATTATTCATGCTTATTGAAGTACTGTAAGCGTGTTAGATTTATCATCATAAATAGGCCTGAATTTCATTCCATGAGATGAATTAGGTTGGGTTGTATTGGGTTATAGAAAAATACAAAAACTCAAGTTAAACGATTTTACAAATGATTTTTATGAGACATCTTTTTTATCACTATATTGAGTTTGTTTTCACAAATTCTTATATGAATGTTAAGTGTGGATTATGGATTGACTCGTTTCACGTAACAAGATTCGTGAAACGGTCTCATATAAAAATTATGTAATATTTTTACGTGTATTTGGTAATACTTTTGTATTATATGATACATGATCAAACTATAAGAAAATATGTATGGGTTGGGTCGAACTATTGAAAAACATGTAATACTTTTGTATATATTAGGTAATATATATATATATATCATGTAATATCTTTGTATTATATGATATATGAGACATGTTAGGTAGGGTCGGGTCAAATCATTAAAACACGCGGATCCCAATAATGTTGTTGCATGTTGTCCTTACGTCGTGTAACATTTAACAAAAGTGATATTTTTTTATATATCAAGTAATGCTTTAATATATTATGTACATTTATTACCTAATATAACTTGTGAAAATTATAATAACTCACATGTATTACATGATACAAATAAAAATATTACCTAATACACAAAATATTATATAATATTACTTATCAAAATTATAAGAATATGACATGATGCAAACAAAAGTAGTACATAATTAGAAAATTACCCACATGTAGATCGATTTAATTAACTTCCCCTTGTATAGAGAATGAGATTCATGAAACAATTTTACCCAAAACCTTACATATTGATGGGAGACATGTTTCTTTACTGAAATTGTGAATGCAGTACTGTTTTAGAAATAACATTTTGATTATTTAAAATTACTACCATGTGAAATATTAAATTAATTAAATGGAGTATAAAAAGATGAGATGAGGGACTGTATTTTCTTTTGCTAATTAACTTAACTTTTACGCCGACAATTGTAAACCCGATGCTCAAATCTGCATTATACCACCACATGATCAATTAATTATTTTAAATCAATTGCGTATTTTAAATAAATAAACTAAAATATAATAAATAAATAAACAAAATACTAATTAACAAGTTCCCAAAAAAATAAAAAAATGCAGGCAGCTTTTGGTATATTATTTCTTTCAGAAATTAAAGAATAGAGGGTGATTGGTTGTCATGATTTAGTGGAGCAGTAATTAATTAGTTAAAATAATGAAATAATTTAGTATAAAAATTGGAGATCCAAAACTAACATTGCCTGTGATTTCAGTCAAAATTTGGATGATGGAATATGTGTTTCTCGAGTCCGACAACAGTGTCAGAATGTGAAGAACGAACAAAATTCATCTTACTTTGGAAAATATTATCTCTTTGAGAAATGAAATATTGTCACATGATCTGATATATATTAACCAAATAAAATTCCTTCAATATTTCTCATATATAATTATATTATGATAGTTTTATTATCTAGATCGAAAGATGCCTAAGCTTTATTCTCCCTACCCCTTTCTAATTTAGATCCTACATTACAAATCATATTTTTTTACTAGTACACTTGTTTATATATATTGTTTTTGTTTTTGGAAATTTATTACATTTGTTTTCAGAATTTGTAGTATTTTATAGGCCTAAGATAGCAACATAAAAAGAGCCAGCCTAAAGTGATCAAAAGCAACTGATTAACAAAACAATTATTAAATTAAATAAAAAGATATTCTCATATTTATAAGTAATATTTTCTTTTTATTTCAACGTCATTAATCGTGTTATAACTTATATGTAAATTAATGATATGGTTAGATTGTAATACACATATGATGTAGTGTTACAAATTACAATTAAAGATAAAAATTAGTTTGCTCAATAATACTTCAAGCTATATATCGTGTATCAACAGAAAACAGTTGCTAGATTTAGCTTACACTTGTGAAATATTTCTACATTAATAAAATAAAATAGTAAAAGAACTAGAGTTGGTCTCTTGTGAGACTGTCTCACATGCGACCAAATTCAAGTATGTCTTTTATAGGTATAAGTATGTGTTTTTCAGCTATAAGTATGTGTTTTATAAGTATATTTTTACAGGTATAAACATGAGTTTTAAAAGTATGTCTTTTACACTCATAAGTATGTCTTTTTCAGCTATAAGTATGTGATCTGGAATTCCGTCGCATGTGCGACGGTTGCACGCGAGTTTTGTTGAAAGAACTAATATCAAACTAATTAAAACTTGATTTAAGATTTGGAACCTACTTATTAAACTGGTACGATACAAAACAAATGGATTTAGTATTTTCTGATAAAAATATAAAATTCTCAAATCATGATAAATATATACAATAACTATAAATAATAACATGAAATTAGCCACGCTAGTCTACATTTTATCTGATCAAAAGTTAATTAACATTGATTTGTCGTAACTCCGATCCTTCACTTTTCCGGCGTCGTTCGAAATTCTCCGATGCCAAATTGGAATTCTCCGATCAAGAAAACCTGCAAAACAAAGAGCACCGGGGGTTTTTCCCGGTGAAGGGACTCCGACGCTCAAGTCAGTAATCTCGCAAAAATATTCCCCTCGATTTTGATAATAATGTGTAAAAATTGTGATTGTGTGTGCAAATAGAAAAATAAAAGATATATATATACTCCTTGAAAGAGACATGATTTCTTGGGAGTGGGATGTGGCAGTTGGGATTTCTCCTAAAAACTTGGAAAGTGGCGAGATTCTCGCGATCGTGGGAGTTATCTCAAATTTTTGAATTAGTTCATCCGTCTTAGTTCGGCATCCTTGCCTGCGATTTGGATCAGTTCGCTTGACATGCCGAACATATCTGTTCGCTCACACGATCTCTTATTATTTCTTCATTCTGTTCGCGCCGATTGGCCTTCAATTCCGGGTCGGGTTTTCGGGGTAGTTTGAATGTGGTTAGTTCGACCACATCAGTACTCCCCCCTTTAGAGTGCGAACTGTGCTCATGCAATAACACAGTTCGCATTGTTGCCAACTATGAAGCTTCTTCAAGAAGCATCGTGTCCTATCCATCATCCGCCTGCGACGTTTTCCTCCATCCCGAGACGCCTTTTCGTCTCTGCCGTTCGATCGAACTACATCTGACGGTTAAGATCAGACTTGTCAGTTTATGTTAATCCCTAGGCGCCAACTGATTCTCACCGTCGGATCGAACTGCATTCCACGGCTAAGATCGTTTCTGCAATCTTAAAGCACCTTTTCGTGTTCGCCCTTCGATCGATCTGCATCCAACGGATAAGATTTAACTTGTTGCCGCCGTTGGATCGAACTATATCCAACGGATGAGATCATCCCCGTGTCTTAGACGCATCCTTTCATATCTACCGTTGGATCGAACTGCATCTAACGGTCGGATTTGCGACTTTTCGCCTTCGCCGTTGGATCGAACTGCTCCGACGGCTGAGATCTTGTGACTTTTCGATTTCCCCCCAAAATCAAGGATTTTCGCCTATATATACCCCTTCTTCATTTTCGCAAAACCTCTTCTGCAAAAACTCACTCCTCTTTTCTTAAGCAAGAATTCTCCTCCTTCGAAATTTTCAAAGTTTCACCCCAAAATCAAAACCCAGGTACTTCTCTTCTTCCTTGTTTCACATTCATGGCTTCTTCTTCTTTACATATCCTAAGGGACGAGAGTGAATCCGAGGAGGTTTTTGAGGAATTTCCTCTACGAACTGCCTTTGATTCGCCCGTTCCCAAAACTTCTTCTTCTGGCCGAAAAACACTTTCCTCTCCTCCTATTCGATCTCGCAAGAAAACTGTCCAAAACGTTTTCTCTACCACCAAAGCCACCCTAACACACACTATTCTTCTCAGTTCGCTCATAACAGCAGCGGGCTACTCTATAGTCATTCCCGGTCCCGATGATCGACCTCATCGGGCTCCCCCCGGGTGCTACACGTGGTTTTTGAGACACGTGAGCGTAGGTCTAACTCCTCCTATTCACCCTTTTTTTCTTGAGATCGGTTCGGCTTTCGGGGTATGCCCCAACCAATTGCACCCGAACTCTATAAGCTACGATGTAGCTTTTTATATGGTGTGCAAGTGGATGGGGGTCGAACCGACTGCCGAACAATTTCGTTCGTGCTTTGTTCTAAAACGCACAAACCCTTTCCGCTTCTATTTGAGCCCTAGAAGCGGACAAAAACGAGCTCTATTCTTGTCCCCAGGAGATGAAAAAATCAGCTCCTGGGAAAAATACTATTTTTTTATTCGTGCCCCCAATAATAACACCTTCCGATCTCGCCCTTGGGTTGAGAGTTCGAACCTCAACGAGCCCGCTCCCGCAAGGGACTTCGAACTTGCTTCTTTGGCCAGGCTGTTTCGGGGAGGGATGTTCGACATTGTTCGCATGAGTTCATGCGAACCATTGTTGGCCTTTTGGGGGTTTTATCCGAACACTCCGGTTTCCAGCAAGTTCAATTTAGGTTGCTTGAAAATTTTCCTTTATCTTCCTGTCTTTTTTAAACATATCGATCCTGTGTGTACACTAACTGTTCGTGTTTTATGTTGCAGATAGAGAAATAAATAACTTTTTCATTCTCGATTCCGGAGTGTCGGCTACCTTCTCACCAGCGGATGATGCGGTGAACAGCCGTCAAGCGGCGGCCTTCCGCGAGAAGGAAGAGCGACGATTGAACGAACTGGCACCAAGAGCCAGCCTTGACTTGGCCGAGGACGACCCTGCTCGCATTGCCACCGAGGTTGCCATCCCCACCTCGGAACCAGTCGAAGATGTTCCTCTTCGACGGAAGAAAAAGGCGCCTTCCAGCTCGCAAAAGAAGGCACCCTCCAAAAAACAACGAACTGAGGAGGGCACCTCGAAAGAGGTGGTGCGAACTGAAGTGGAGCCCGAGCAGGCTAGAGCCTTAGTCAAGTCGGGCAAAACAGTGGCAAAGGGGGAGGCGAAAGGGGAAGGAAGACCGGGAGAGGAAGGAGTTCGAGGAGGACCTCTCTCTGTTTGCCAGCTTAGCCAAGCGCTTCGAGGCCATGGGTGAAAGAGCCTTTCGACGGCGGGATAGGTTGAGGAACACTCTCCAAGAGAAGCATACCTTGGAGAGCGATCTTAGTGAACATGCCAGCAAAGCTGAAAACCTATCCGCTCAGCTGGAAGAGAGAGAACTGGAGCTAGCCGTCGCTCGCTCCGAGGTGGCAAAAAAGGAAGAGCTTCTACTGACCAAGGAGCAGTTCGCCGTGGAGCAGCAAACGGTGATCTCCAACGCGCGAGCTGAGAATCAGAGCTTGCGGGAGAAGCTCGAAGAGGCAGAGAGGAAGCTCGCAGAGGCGGAGAGTTCCCGAGCAGAATTTGGTGAGGTCATGTATCAAAATGGCTTCTATCAGTTCGCTCGGAGTCCGGAGATGGAGTTGATATCGGAATCTTTCCGGGAGAGGCTCGTGGCTCGTCTTTGGGACTCCCTCCTCTTCTTGTCGAAAGCGGCTCCCATGGCCGTAACTTACTTCAAGGAGGCAGTTCGGCTCTGCCAAGAGTGAGCAGGAGGGGCAGTTCAGTTCGATATGAACGAGCTAGGCCAGGAAGTGATGCGGACTCACTCTGTTCCGCCAGGTTGGCGCGGCGATCCGCAGGGCGATATCAACACTGAAAAGTGGTGGTCGGGTTGCCTTGAAGAGGCAATAAAGGAAGTCCTTCCAGACGACCAGCTCGCCAATCCTGGCCCAAGTTCGTCACTTCCTGCTCCTGTCGAAGCTCCTCGAAGTCCAACTCCGCCTCTTCCCGAAGATATGTTCGAAACCCTCGAGCTCGTTGATGCCGAACTTACCCCGTCTCCCGATCGCACTTAATCTTTCCATACTTGTATTTTGTTTCTCTTCAAAAATTTTTGTAATTGTTTTGTAATGAATTCTCTTTTTTAATCAAATGTAGTTCGTCAATCTCGTCGATGTTATCTTTATTTTATTCAATTACTAACATTCAAATAAATATCTACCAAGTAACAAATCAAATACTTACTTAGTGAATCTTGAAAGAGTTCCCTTTACTTCGCTCAATCCTTAAGTTCGATAGAACTTCTTTAATTTGCATCAATCATTGAGTTCGGTAGAACTTCCTCACTTTACTTTGTCTAGTCATCAAGTTCAATGGAATTTCTTCCATTTGCAACAAACATTGAGTTCGTAATACGCTTAATCAGTAAGTTCCGAGGGAACTTCTTCGAGGTGCTTAATCGGTGAGTTTCGGGGGAACTGTCAGTTCGCTCCACGATATAGTTTTGTTTCGTAATATAGTTAAGTAAATCGACATAAAAAGACTCAAGGATTTAACGTGGTTCAGTCAAATCGACCTACGTCCACGGAGCAGAAAAATATTTATTATTCATAAAAGCAACAACTTAAAAAAAAAAAAAAACGTAGGTCGATATTTTTGAACAGCAGTCTCTATCAAAGCTGAGAGTTCCTCCGGCGTCAACGTGACAGTGCCGGGAGGATTAGCCGGTGCGGAGTTCCGATCCTCGTTTTGTTGCACGGACGGTGCTCCTTCATCCAACCTCCTTCTGGATCCTCTGGTATTCACCATTTTCGTAATCCTCTACGTCTTAAATGCTCAAAGTTACGAAAACCTTTCCCACAGACGGCGCCAATTGATTTGTCGTAACTTCGATCCTTTATTTTTCCGGCGTCGTTCGAAATTCTCCGATGCCAAATTGGAATTCTCCGACGTCGATTGGAATTCTTCGATCGAGAAAACCTGCAAAACAAAGAACACCGGGGTTTTTTCCCGGTGAAGGGACTCCGACGCTCAAGTCAGTAATCTCACCAAAATATTCCTCTCGATTTTGATAATACTTAATGTGTAAAAATTATGATTGTGTGTGCAAATAGAAAAATAAAAGATATATATATACTCCCTGAAAGAGACGTGATTTATTGGGAGTGGGATGTGGCAGTTGGGATTTCTCCTAAAAACTTGGAAAGTGGCGAGATTCTCGCGATCGTGGGAGTTATCTCAAATTTTGAATTAGTTCGTCCGTCTTAGTTCGGCATTTCACCTCTCAGCTCGACATTCTTGCCTGCGATTTGGATCAGTTCGCTCGGCACGCCGAACATATCTGTTCGCTCACACGATCTCTTATTACTTCTTCATTCTGTTCGCGCCGATTGGCCTTCAATTCCGGGTCGGGTTTTCGGGGTAGTTTGAATGTGGTTAGTTCGACCACATCAAAAACTAAAATTCAACATGAAGGATATGAGATTAGTTGATGTGATTCTAGGAATCAAGATTCATAAGGCGCCATGGAATTTAGAAAGCATTAAAGAAGTTCAATGTATTTGAATATCATCATGCCAAAACTCCTATGGAATTTAGTGTTCATTTGATTAAGATAACTGATAATTCAAAAGCTCAAACGGGAAGTGCAAGGATTATATGGAACATTATGTACATTGGAAATTTGTTTTGATTTGAAATTTGTTTTGATTGTATTTGTTGTGAACGTACAAAAAAAACTAGATTCACTAATAAATCGAGTAATGAGCATTTGAGAACGTTAAAAATATTACTAAAATACTTGAAGTGCACCTTGAATGTAGCACTAATTGCAAGATATATCTGGTTGTACTCGAATGGTACATTGATGTTGATTGGATATTCGATATTAAAGATTATTTTTCAATAAGTGGATACGTATTCACTAATAGAACTAATAGAGGCAGAGCGATGTCGTGGAGATTGATATAGTGTTAGTGAGGAAGTTAAATGTCTTTATAACTTTCTTTAGGATGTTCTTGTACCTACGGCAATTGAAGTTTCCATTGGTAGAACTTTGAGAAATGTGCGCAACATGAAAGTTAAACATATTTGTTGTAGAGATAATTTCAGTGAGAAATGATTTGATCATAAATGGTATAGTGTTATCTCATTATGTTAGGTCAAAAATCTAATAGATCCACTCATCACAAAAGAGTAAGATTGAGATCAGAATTCACAAAACAAGGAGTTGTAACCCAACCATGCTAAACAATGTAGGGAAGTTAAATCTTTTGACTTTTGATGATTCATAAGGTATTTTAAAGTTAACTGAACTTAATTTTATGTTTGAGTGAACACATCTGCACTTAAATTGTAGGACTAAAGCTTACATATATTATTAAACAAATTTCGTGAGAAATAGAGGATCAACAAAGAGATAAAGCACAAGGGGCAGTAAATAATTTTTCATTCAAGTGATTAGTTTAAGATCTTAAAAATGAACAAATTTCTATGATTATTAAACATTCAAATAAGCTATAGCATATTATTTCAAGTCATAAACATATAGACGTTAATTACAAATAACCATCTAAACTATACTTATTTTTACATTTAACTACATAAACTTTTCTTTGTTGCAACTAACAATCTCACCTTTATGAGTGTTGCAAATAACCATCTAAAATTATCGAAACAATATTTTTCGGTCAAATCAAATCACGTATGAGGCACACCCTATACTTATGAGGCTATTTCTATCATTTTATGTTTAATCAGTGAAAATAAAAATAATTATAAGAAAATTATTAAAATTTATTTGGATGTACCATAAGTATATATACGTCAAATGAGCAATGTATTTTTCTTTCAATAAAAAGAAAGAAAAAGAGTTTATACAACACAAGAAAAACAAGTTGATATGAAAGAACAGCGTCGTTAAAATTCTGACATAGGAAAACCCCATGAGAAAATTTTATGATAGACAAAAAGATTATCGGGTGTACAAAGAGAAGAAAATCGAAAGTCAATAAAGAAAATTAGGGAAATAATAGGGATTTCAGAAATAAATTACTAAGAAATTAAAATAGAGATTTCAAAAATAAATTATAGATATGTAATTTCTAACATATAATAGGGAAATTATAAATTTTGTAGCTTCTAACATAGAAGTTTCAAAAATAAATTAGGATTTTGAGACTAAATTAAGGATTTTCAATTGAAGTTAGATGTGTGTGAAATAAAAATTATTGATTATAAAACATATTCTATATTTTTCGCAATACCAAAATCTTTTTCCAAAATTCAAATTAGTTTATGATGCGTTTATTTTTGTTCGGCAACAAAAACAAAAGCCATCCATGGTTACCTCTTCCTATTGTCCAACTCATTTATACTCAATAAAATTTAGGAAAAAAATTGAGGTTTAGGATTTAAAAGTAGAAATCCTA
Source organism: Scutellaria baicalensis (assembly GCA_005771605.1). NCBI lineage: Eukaryota > Viridiplantae > Streptophyta > Magnoliopsida > Lamiales > Lamiaceae > Scutellaria > Scutellaria baicalensis. The sequence continues at coordinate 29,561,775 of CM016723.1, read as the reverse complement.
TTTATTTTTCTAAACTTAACATAAAATGAGAAAATACACTCATAAGTATAGGCTGTGTCTCGCATGTGGATTTGGTCAGAAATTGTGTTATGATGATTTTAGAAGGTTTTTTGCAATTCACACTTAAAGATGAGACGACTAATTGTAACCGAAAAAAATTTAAGTAGCTAACTACAAAAACATGTATATAGTTCGGATGGTTATTTGTTTAGATCCTGAAGAAAGACATTCGACATAGGTCTTTCAAAAGGCAAATTCTTCTGTGTACCAACTGCATGGATCAAAATCGATGTAATTGGGGTGACTCGATCTGGATCTGGTATCTGAGGTTTTTTTTTTTTTCGCTTCAGGCTCTTACCTTTATATTGTAAGAATATGACCTTTATATTAAATTAATGTGACCTTTATATATAAATGTTATGAACTTTATGTTGAATAACTTAGGAAAAAATGAAGATTTTCAGGTTTTTTAACTTCAGGTTAAGACCTTTATGTTGTAATGTTGTGACCTTTGTGTTTTATTCTTATGACTTTTATGTACAAATATCATGACCTTTATGATCCATAAATTGGGAAAAAAAATTGGGAAAATTTTCAGCGCATTTATACATAAAGGTCACGACATTTATATATAAAGGTCACACTTATATAACATAAAGGTAACAGTCTGAAACGAAGAAAAATATAATTCAAAAAAAAATGCACGGATCTGGATCAACCCGAACCCATTCCGAATTATATGTGCACTAAACCAACTCTTTTTAAAATGGGTATAATATATTGAAGTTATGCCTTTGACTTTAAGATTCTTAAGGTATATTAAGGTAGAGTATGACAAGATATTTGTAATAGATGTTCATCTGTATAAATGAGAAGTGAAAGTCGTTTGAAAAGTAACACTTACTCATCCAAAGTCCTGTTCATAACCAAAACAGAACACTAAATACAAAAATACAAAATAAAATTGAAAAAGCAAGAGAATAAAGAATAATTAAAATAATTCTGATAAATTTTAAAAAAATAATATTAAAAAAATAATAAAATACTGCAACTAGAATCTGATAATTAAAAAAATCTAATAGTAAAAAATAAATTCAAATTCAAATAGTATTTAAAAAATCTAAAAAAATGTGATAGTATTTAATATTAAATTCAACTTTTAATGATGATTTTATAATAGTTATTTTTCTATATTTTTTAAAAAGATAAGAAGTATAAAGAAAATATTTGAAATAAAAGGACTAAAGATAAATATATATATATATGAATTATTTGATGTATACTGATATAATTGGAACTTTTGTATAAAATACAAGGTTGTAACACTTCTTGGACAGAAATGAATAATTTTCATATCAGTCATCACAAAGAAGAAGATTTGATGCGCCAGAAACTTTTTTGCAAAGCAAATAAACCTAAACTGGACAACACTTTCAAAAACCTAAATTTCTTCATCGATAATCAAACATTGATTTTTAAAAAAATTAAGAGAATAGGGAGCATTATGACATCAACTTTATATATATATATATATATATGAATGTTTGTGCAATATGACAAACCTAACCTAAATTAATACTTTAAATTTAAGGTTTGTGAAACGTTATTAAATCATAAAGATTAATTTTGACTAATTTGTTAAAATAACTTGTGAGACTTCAAATGTAGGAATAGTTTATATATTTGAAAAAAAAATTAAAAGAGTTAAGAAAAAAACTAAAATAAAGGTGGTACATTATAGACGTTTGGAGAGGGATGAATAAATTTTTTATTTTTAATTTTACTTTTCAAAACAAAAGTTGTCGAAAACTCTATCTTTACAGCGTGAACAATTAAAGATTGAGTTATCTGCTAGGCTGCTGTAGGAGGTAGTGTGACATTTTAATCAACATCTTCAAAAATTAAAAGACATTATCGAAAAGTTTAAGGTTTAAAGTAAGATAAGATGCCCTCAACAACAAATGTTATATAATAATGCAATTAAGAGTTAGTCTCTTTTGCAATTGGTGCACATACAATTCGGGTCGGGTCCGGGTTGACCCGGATCAGCGCACTTTTTTTTTTTTTGAATTTTATTTTTTCTCTTCAGGTACCTTTATGTTATATACATGTGACATTTATGTTATATAAGTGTGACATTTATGTACAAATGTAATGACCTTTATATACTCTAACTTAGAAAAAAATAATGAAGAATTTTAGCAAAATTTGTACATATTTACCTTTATGTAATATTAGTTGCACCTATATTCATACTAAAAATGCACTGAATTTTGAAAATTTTCATTTTTTTTCAAAGTTATGGATCATAAAGGTCATAATATTTTTACATAAAGGTCACAAGAATCTATATATATATATATATATATATATATATATATATATATAAAAGCAGAATATTCTGTCAAAAATAACTACAATAAATGTCTCATTTATTAAATATTTCCATTTTAAGAAATCATTAATAACTTTTATTTTAAATTTATTAATAAACAAATACATAAATATTAATATTTAATACATTTAATTTTATATTTATTGTATAGAAACTCAAAAGAAAAAGTAAATATATAGATAAGTTTATCTATATATTTCTATACTATAATAATAGAGGAAAAATTTGGGATATTTACAAAAATACTATTTTCTCAACAACAAAAACATCACATCAACAATATTTTTATTTTGCATTTTTTATTATTTATCATAGATTACCACTACATTTTGATTATGTGTTGAGCTTAAATTATAATGATCAATGTTGTGCTATATCAATTATTTTACGTGATACTTATAAAGGAATAATTATCTGTCATCTTCTATGTTAAGCGATATTAATAAAAAAAATCTAATTCAATTTATTTTGAAATAAAAGGTTGAAAATACATAATTTCTAATTTTATCGTGTAATGTTTCTTTATATACATACACACACATGTATTTAATTTAAATAATTGAATTTGATTTTTCATTCATAATTTTTTTAGTATATTTAATTTAAGTGACTGAAGATATTAGTTTGTAACACATATGATAAAAAAAATGTTTCGACTACAATTGTCGTGTATAAAGAAGTTTTTAAAAAACTTTCAAACTTTACAGGTAGAATTTCCAATTTTGTTTTGAAGATCATGATATTGATACTTTTGTTTTTAGTATTAATCATATATTGTTATAAATTTTTTAATTATCTTATGCAAATCTATATTTTCTTAGTTATTAAATATTATATTGTCTTTTATATACTACAATTACTTACACTATATTATAAAATAATTAATATTTACCAACATTATATCACAAAACGCGCATCGCGCGGGTGCGAGTACTAGTTGTACATAAAGGTCACAACAATACAACATAAAAGTCTCAATCTGAAGCGAAAAAACCTGAAAATCTTCATTTTTCCTAAGTTACTGAATATAAAGGTCATAACACATATATATAAAGGTTACATTTATATAACGTAAAAGTCATATCCTAACAACATAAAGGTAACCGTTTGAAGCGGGAAAAAAAAAAGAAAAAAAAACCCAAATACATGGATCCGGGTCGGACCGCCCCAGTTGTACCAATCGAGATCCATGCACCTGGTACACAACAGCATTTACATGAAATTAATTATTTTTCTCTTAAAATCCTGTTGAAAATAATTAATTACTTTTCTTTTCTTTCTTTCTTTCTTTCTTTTTTTTTATTTTTATTTTTTTGGTACCGACCACCAAAATCTTGTATCTGGTCGGAGTCTTGCCATTATTGGCATGAGTGGTATGTCTTTGTACAGGGGTTACATCTCCATTACTAGCTTGTTGAACCTCGAGAGGTAAGACTAAAGGGATTCATCTACGCTTTGTTTGATGTCTACAAGTCTTTCCTTGGGTGTTACCCTCGGTTTTACCCCTATAAAGTGTGTGAGGAACAGCTCGACCACGGCATCCCATCCGGCCACCGACCTCTCTTTGAGGTTTCTGAACAACCTTTGTGTCTTATCTCCTAAATTTAGTGGGAATGCCCTACACATCAGGTATTCTTCAGCTCCTTGCAGATCCATCCACGAGACGTATTTGCACAGATGTGCTCTTTGATCAGTTTCTCCATTGTATGCCATAATCCTAAGAACTTTGAATTTCTCTGGGGTGGGTTTCTGTGTTATGTATTCCATGAATAAAGAGGATCTCTTCCAAGGTTTCTCTTATTCAACCTTCTTCCTTTTAGATTCAGTGTTGTATTCTCTTTGATCGAAGTATTTGTGTCTTGCTCCTAACGTGCTTTAGGCTTTGTGGCCATTCAGTAAGCTCGACTATAACTGATCTGTTTCTTCATCCAAATCAAGCCTTCTTGGATTTCTTGTGACTTCCGACCCTAGTCGGTTGACCACGCTTCTCGATTTGTTTCATGGCTTATCAGCTCCTTGCAGATCCATCCACGAGACGTATTTGTCCAAATATGCTCTTTAATTAGTTTCTCCATTGTATGCCCCAATCCTAAGAACTTTGAATTTCTCTGGGGTGGGTTTCTGTGTTATGTATTCCATGAATAAAGAGGATCTCCTCCAATGTTTCTCTTAGTCAACCTTCTTCCTTTTAGATTCAGTGTTGTACTCTCTTTGATCGAAGTATTCGTGTCTTGCTCCTACCGTGCTTTACACTTTTTGGCCGTTCAGCAAGCTCGACTATAATTGATCTATTTCTTCATCCAAATCAAGCCTTCTTGGATTCCTTGTGACTTCCGGCCCTAGCCGATTGACCATGCTTCTCGATTTGTTTCGTGGCTTGTCAAGGTTCCCTTGAGGTGTCGTCGTGTCCGGCCTTGTAGGCTCATCCTCCATGGATCTCTTGCCCATATTCCTTTCCTTATAAAAGATCACTTCTTCGGACGATGAATCATCATCCGAGTCTCCTCTTGTTCTTTTTTAATCATTCTAACCTTTCCACTTCGGTGAGCTGGTCTGTTAATCGAGCTATCATGGATTTTATCTCCTCCACCATCATTGCTCCTCGGCCTGGTTTTGAGGGACCAGCGTTTGTTGTGATCACTCCATCCATGGGGGTGTCGGTTGCTTGATGTTGATATGTGCCTGGGGTGCTATCAGATCTTCCTCGTTCGTCATGGTTTCAAACAAAGGCAGGCATGTCGTTTGAACTGTAGACACTCCCCCCTCTTTCTAGTGCCAAGAATTTGTAAGGAACAAATCCCTCGATCCAACACCAAAATTAATCGAGCCGAATTGGATAAAACCGAATTAAAGATGAAAGAATCGAAAAGAGAACATTGGGCCTGGAGCCTATCCGGGCAAGATTTCTCTAGGCTGGGTTTGGCCGACATGTTTGTAGGTCGGCAGAGAGCATTTATTATTAATGTGAGAGTAAAATCTCTCTTTTGTTTGAGTACAATTGAGTAAAAAATAACTTAGATTCGTATCTGTTGAGATCCAAATCGCCTCCTAGAGGGAACCTCTTCTGAGACCCCTCAGAGAGCCCCAAAGAGAAAGTCCTCTTCTCCTTATTCCTTAAGGCCCTATTTATAGAGATACATAGGGGTATGACCCTTGGGTATCAAGAAAGAGATTTCATGCTTCAGGGGATTTACATGGAAAGAAATCATATACATGTCTATCTTTGGAAGATACAATCCGATCTTCAAAGCGTTGCCTTGCATAAGTCTTCTGCCGTGTAGCTCAGGTCGTCCGTTCAAGTCGGCCTCCATAGCTCATCCCATTAAGCTCGAGTTATGCGGGATCTGCTGCTCAGACTTGTATTATTGTAGCTCGGCTCAGTTTTTCGTAAAAGACCCGAATAAGATTCTAAGGTGTAACAAGGTATATATAATATCAAATTAGATATAAGTAATATCACATAAAGTTTTATATGTACAAATTGTATAGAATTTTTTTTTTTTTTGAAGTTAAATATTATATAAAGGTAATGATATTTGTATTTTTAATAAAGCATAATAGTGTGATTAACACAACATAAACGCACAACTAACGTAACATAAATGTCAATACCTGAATCAAAAAAGTAAAAGAAATAAAAAATAAAAGAATGCAGATCCAAACCAAATTGGATCATCCCAAATACATGGATCTAATATCAATACACTCTATACACATGAGACTTTCTCTTATTTGTTTGACAATCCTTGAAGAAGAAAACCTATAGATGGGATCTATATTCATTCATAAAAGGATACACATAATAACAATCTCCAATCCATGCTTTGCTGCAAGTAGGTTACAAGTTACAACAAACACGATAATTAAATTATGTACATCATTATTTAAATAATAATTGTTCAAATCTATGATATAATCTTTATATATATAAAACAATAACCACAAGTGCCACATGACACTCTTATAGAGCTTGACAATTAATTCTAACATTAAATGTTTGTTTTTCCTTTTTGTATTTAAATAAATTGTCTTATAAATATAATTGTCTTTTACATATATATGAACATATAATTACTACATATATATAAGTAAAACATTAAAATACCAAATGAGATTATTGATAATTTTCTCAAACTATAAAAAATAATTCATAATATAATAAATTAACCAATTTTCTGAATGTGACAATTTATCATTTTATATATGTATAAAATCTTTATATATAAAACTACCTAAACCAAGAGTAATTTTAAAACTACATTATATATAAAATCTTTATACATAAAACTACATAATATTTAAATAGTAAATAATATATTAACTAAAACTACATTATATTGCATATATTATATATATAAAAAAAAGGACTAAAAGTGCCACATGACACTCATACAAAGTTTGGACAATTAATTCTCACATCAAATTTTTTTTTCCTATTTAAACAAAATTATTTTATAAATGTAGATATCTTTTGGATTTATATAAATATTAATATATATATATATATAATTAAAAAAATTAAAATATTGAAAAAGATTATTGATAATTTTTTCAATACAAACTATAAAAAAAAAAACTTTTTTCCTATAAATTTTTTTTTTGCTATAATAAATTAACCAAAATTTTCAAATGCGACAATCTATCATTTTATACATGTAAGATTTTTTTCTTCACTAGAAAAAAGAGTATTATTTAATATTGTTAATATGTAGACATTAGACAATATATATAATTTATTTACACACATCTATATATATAGAAGAAGGACAAAAAAATGCCACATGATACTCATATATACAAAGCTCGAACAATTAATTCTCACATTAAATATTTTTTCTATTTAAATAAAGTATCTTATAAATATAGATATCTTTTAAATATATATAAAGATTAATATATGTGTATATATTTATATATATAATTAAAAACTTTAAAATATCGAAAAAAAATTATTGATAATTTTTTCAATACAAACTAAATAAAACTTATGCTATTATGAACCAATTTTTTCAAATGTGACAATCTATCAATGTATACATGTACTATTTTTTCTTCATTAGAAATATTTAATATTGAAATCATACATTTAAAAATTATTTAATAATTTGAATATGTTATTCACACACATCTATATATAAAAGAAGGACCAAAGTGTCACATGACACTAATACGAAGCTCGAACAATTATTTCTCACATGAACTTTTTTTTTAAATATAAATAAATTATCTTATAAATATAGATATTTTTTAGATATATATAAATATATATAATTAAAAATTTTAAAATATTGAATAAAATTATTGATAATTTTTTCAATACAAACTATATATATATATATAAAACTTATGTCATAATGAACATTTTTTTTAAATGTGATAATCTATCCTTTTATACATGTAAGATTCTTTCTTCACTAGAAATATGTAATTGTGAAATAATATATTTAAAAATTATTTAATATTTTTAATATGTATACAATATAATTTATCTACACACATTATGAAATATTTATTTCAATAATCAAATAATATATTATTTAAAATTACATTATATTTCATATTAACTTAGATGGATACAAAATCATAAATTTTTTCTATATAATTTTTTTTACTTCATTTATTAAATTAAATTACTTGAACCCGTGTATTACACGGGCCTTATACTAGTATTAATATAATTCCTTCCTAATGTTAGGTCTGATTTTCATACACGTCTTCACCTTTAATTTGCACCAAAACATATCGTATCTCAACTATACATGTCTAAATTGCTACACAACAAAAATTAATTAGCTGGCCTTGTTCTGTATTCTCAAATTGTCATCATTAGGTTATTAATATAAATTAATAAAGTTGATCAACAGGTACAAAGTACAAACCCTCTTATCTCCAAGCCCCTTGTATTCTATATATAAGCTAGCGGTTTAGTCTCAACTAAATATCATTCAAACATGGACACCCCAACTATACATTCATCATATATATATATATATATATATATATATATATATATATATACATAAAATTTAACCTCGAAAAAGGGCTCACGAAATAATTATTATTTCATACTGCCTTTGTTACAAAATAAGCATCATTTTAGTAGATAATATTGTCTCAAAATAAGTGTAAATTTCGGATTTCAAATTATATCTACATACAATATGCCAAAAATACTTTTATCTGCTCATACCATGTTAAATGTGTATAAAATGTTAATTATAACTAAAAAGGGGTAGATCCATCCTTTTTTTTTTCTTTAATCTATGGGGAGACCTCTAAAATGACATTTATTTCGATATAGAAGTAATTCATTACTCATTGTCTTAATGTTTGGATCTTTCAGAACACATACTAGGACTGTATAAGTATACGTTTTGTTTCATTTCGAAAATGATAATATTTTACTGTTTGAATGAAAAAATTAGAAAAAATTAAATTAGATAATTTTCGGTAAAAAGGGTTTCTAAAACACTATTTGAGCCTGATATTAGACATGACGTTCAACTTCACCTCGTCTTTATTTTTAATTATGGTTATTTGTAATATTGTTATTTCGCAAAAATTCATATGAGAGGATCTCACGGATAGTTTCCGTGAGACGGATCCTTATTACCTATGAATTGAATCCATATCCATAAACTTTCATATGAATTTCTAAGTATGGGTTATGGGTTGACCCGTCTCACGAAAAAAGATCCATGATACGGTCTTACATAAGACTTACTCTTGTTATTGTTGTTGTTATAAATGTAAAAGGTATATTTTAAATCCAACACTTTTATTTATATAATTTTAGACTAACTACTTTTATATGTCCTATGGAGCTGATATCATGATTAACATAGTATTTTTTAAGTGTTGGTGGATCCAAATTGAACCCGCTATGTTTGGTTAAGCTTCCTCAAGTCAAGGGCATGTCATACACGATCAAAAATAAACGTAAAAACTTTTGTACCATCTGGACCCCCCCCCCCCCCCCCAAGCTGCTATGTATTTGGGTTCATGCATTCAAATCAACTCTCAGATGATATATTTTATATTATGTTACTTATATTTTTATATTATATTAATCATACTTTTATATTATGTTAATCATGATTTTAGGATTTTAGATCTACCTTAAGACTCTTTTTAAACAACCAATAATACTTTAATTTCATACATTTTAGTTACATTAGCTAACTATACTTTTATATATTACATAAACTATAAACTAGTAATTTATCTGCGTGATGTCTGGTTTATTATTTATTGTGATAGTTTTATTAGAAAGTTATTCATAAATCTTTTATGATTTCAAACATTGCTTGGATATAAAAATATATTGTAGTATCTATATTGACTTTAAAAAGTTATATTTTATAATTTAAAAAAACTCTTTGGGTAAAGTAGAGTTTTTATTGAAGAACTTAAAGTAGAATTTGATTGACCCTTATATATCTCTCATGTGTTCTTTTGAGCTTCCTTGTGCATTCGTTTTTTGTGACGTGTGATATGGTCGAACTGACCATATTCGAACTATCCCGAAAACCCGACCCGGAATTGAAGGCCAATCTGCGCGAACAGAATAAAGAAGTAAGAGAGAGCATGTGAGCAAGCAAGGATGTTCGCATACTGAGCGAACTGATCAGACTCATAGGCTAGAATGTCGAACTGTGAGGTAAAATGTCGAGCTAAGTCCAGACGAACTAATTCAAATTTGAGACAACTCCCACGATTGCGAGAATCTCGCCACCTTCCAAGTTTTTAGGAGAAATCCTAACTGCCACATCTCTTTTCCAAGAAACCACGTTTCTTTCAGGGAGTATATATATATCCTTTATCTTTCTATTAATACACAATCACAATTATCTTTCATATTGAGTATTAAGAAAAAAAAACAAGAGCAATATTTTTGGAAATTACTGACTTGAGCGTCGGAGTCCCTTCACCGGGAAAAACCCCCGGTGTTCTTTGTTTTGCAGGACTTTTTGATCGGAGGATTCCAGTCAACGCCGGAAAATTCCAATTGGCGTCGGAAAAGTGAAGGATTTGAGTCACGACAAATCAATTGGCGCCGTCTGTGGGAAACAATATTTTCGTAACTTTGAGCATTTGAGACATAGAGAAATTGCGAAGATGGTGAATACCAGAGGATCCCGAAGGAGGTTAGACGAAGGAGCACCATCCGTGCGACAAAACGAAGACCAGAACTCTGCACCAGCTAATCCTCCCGGCACTGTCACATTGACGCCGGAGGAACTCTCAGCCTTGATAGAGGCAGCTGTTCAAAAAGCTTTGGGCAAGCAGAAGGTTGATTCACAACAGGATAATACTGACATGCCTGTTGGAAGGGAACAAGAGGGCGACAGATCTCGGATGGACGAACAAGAAAGCCAATCTGGTCATCCTCGAGGCCAGAAACGAGGGCATGACGAACTGTCTGAGAGAGTGGATGGTTTACGAAAGGAGCTGCGAGAAGTCCAGCGGACTGTTCGACGGATTCCTCGGAATTCCTGAGGGAATCCTTTTTCTGAGGAGGTGATGGAAGATGAGTTGCCAGCCTCCTTTCGGCCGGTGAATTTTGAATATGATGGTACTACAGACCCATGGGACCATCTATGTAGATTCGACAATACTGCTCTACTACATCGGTATTCAGATGGTATCAAGTGTAGGGTGTTCGCCACTACCCTTACCAAGGCTGCTCAGACATGGTTCAGCCAGCTGAATGATGGGACAATTCATAATTTCGAACAACTGTCGGAATTGTTTTTGCATCAGTTCGCCAGTTCTAGAAGGCAGAAGCGATCTACCCAGACATTGTTCGGCGTAAGACAAAAAGCGGATGAGTCCTTGCGGAATTATGTTTAAAGATTTACAGCCGCTACCTTAGAAGCTCCTGAGGCTTCGGACGATTTGGTTGTAAGCGCTTTCATCCAAGGATTGAAAGAGGGGGATCTCCATACTTCGTTGGTTAAGAAGACCCCCAACAATTTTGACGAACTGTTGCAAAGGTCTACCAAGTACATCAACTTGGAGGAGGCAGTTCGAATGAAGAAAGGAGAAAGTTCAAGTCGCATGAGCAGGACGCAATAGGATCATGAGGCGGCGAGAAAGAGAGATGGGGGGGAACAGCGAACAAGATTTGCTCCACCCCCTTTGAGAGAAAATAGGACAGGGCGGAGGTACGAACAGTATACGCCCATGACTATGTCCCCCGGACAGGTATTGATGGAAATATGGAACCTGCCCCAGTTGAAGTGGCCGTCGACCTGGAGCCCTAATCCGAAGAAACCAGCTACCTTCGGCAACGGTAAATTGTGTCGATTTCATAATGAATATGGGCATGGAACTGACGAATGTTTACATTTGCGAGATGAACTGGAAAGGCTAATCAGGGAGAACAAATTAGCTCATTTTGTTCGTCAGAATCGATCGAACCGCGAGCATCGGAATGATCGAAGAGAGCCAAGACAAGAAAGAAGGCAAGAGCAGCAGGAATTACCTCCACCTCCACCGCCCCCAGCGCGAGCCAGACCTGAACAAGAAGAAAGACCCACTATTCACATGATTATGGGTGGGCCAACAGACGGAGATTCTAATAGATCTCGAAAGGCGAGACTTCATTCTGTTAGGCAAGAACAGAATACGGTTCACTCTATTTTCGAAGAGGTGGCGATCGAGTTTGGAGTTCGCGACCGTGTTGCTATTCAGAGCCCTCAGTTCGATGCCATGGTGATCGTTGCTGAGATAGGGGGTTTTAATGTTGAACGGGTGTTCGTAGATACTGGAAGTTCGGTGGACATCATGTTCATGGACTGTTTCAGAAAGATGAGATCAACAGTGGAGGTAAAACCTGTAGAAACTTCACTTTATAGTTTTGCAGGAGAGTCTGTAACGGTGTATGGCAAAATTCAATTGCCTATGGTCTTAGGAGACGGAGAATGGAGGCAGAACAAAACGATGACCTTTCTTATAGTGGATGCGCCCTCTCAATACAATGTGATCTTGGGCCGACCTTCCTTGAGTTCGTATGCTGCTGTTATCTCACCTGCCCATTTGATGATGAAGTTTCCTGTTGAGAATGAGGAAGGGCGAGTGGTTGGAGTAGGAGTTGTTCATGGCGACCAACAAACTGCTCGGCGTTGTTATGTCGCTGTGGTTCGACAATCCGAGTCACGCAAGCGTCATAGCGAACAAAGAGGTGATATTGATCGCGGAAGGGACAAAAGTCTGAAAAAAGGTGATGACGCAAGTACTGTGGAGTTCGCAGAAGGCGAACTAATGAGTGTGGAATTGATACCAGAAGGCGAACTAACAGCGTGAACTGTGTTAAGTGCGCGAACACACGCACTCCGAAAGGGGGGGAGTACTGATATGGTCGAACTGACCATATTCGAACTATCCCGAAAACCCGACCCGGAATTGAAGGACAATCTGCGCGAACAGAATAAAGAAGTAAGAGAGAGCATGTGAGCAAGCAAGGATGTTCGCATACTGAGCGAACTGATCAGACTCATAGGCTAGAATGTCGAACTGTGAGGTAAAATGTCGAGCTAAGTCCAGACGAACTAATTCAAATTTGAGACAACTCCCACGATCGCGAGAATCTCGCCACCTTCCAAGTTTTTAGGAGAAATCCTAACTGCCACATCTCTTTTCCAAGAAACCACGTTTCTTTCAGGGAGTATATATATATCCTTTATCTTTCTATTAATACACAATCACAATTATCTTTCATATTGAGTATTAAGAAAAAACAAGAGCAATATTTTTGGAAATTACTGACTTGAGCGTCAGAGTCCCTTCACCGGGAAAAACCCCCGGTGTTCTTTGTTTTGCAGGACTTTTTGATCGGAGGATTCCAGTCAACGCCGGAAAATTCCAATTGGCGTCGGAAAAGTGAAGGATTTGAGTCACGACAAATCAACGTGTTATTCTAAATTCAAATTACACAATATATGTCATTCTAAATTATATTTGATAATATTAAAAGTTGAAATACAAAATTTATAAATAAGTTAAACAACGAACTTTAAAACTTAAATATTATTTATTTATCTTTGAAAAAAAATTCATGGTCGTTGGCTCGATAGATAAGTTGATAAGTTATTGATAGAGTTAGTTAAAAGAGACCATTTAATTAGCAATAGTTTTGAAATGTTTATTTATATAAAACATTTCTCATAATTATAAAAATATTAAATTTTCTTCTGACTTTAAAATTGATAATAAGAATAATTATAAACATTAAGTAGTTTTAGTTTTAATAAAAAAAACTAACAACTTGAAAACTTACATTCTTTTTTTTTTTTTTTTTTTGTTGAATTGTTTTCATGGCTTGATAGATAATTTAATAAGCCAATGATTTTCAAAGGTAGTTAAAAGTGACTAAATAACAAAATAAATTTTGAAATATTTATTTATATATATACAACATTTCTTATAGTTACAAAAACAATCTTAAAATATGTTTTACTTTAAAAGAATAAGAAAAATTATATGCATTAAGTAATTAAAGTTAACACCAATTTTTTTTTAAAGCTTACATTATATTTGTTTCTATAATTTGTTGACTTTTTTTCAAACCTCTATAAATAATTTGATAAGCTAATGATTTTTTGAGTTGTTAAAAGTGACCAATTAATAATATAAATTTTAAAGTATTTAATTATATAAAAGATTTTCCAGAATTACAAAAGATATCTTAAAATTTATTCAAATTTTAATTTGAGAATGCGAATAATTTTAAATATTAAATAATTATAGTTAACAATTGTTCAACAATAACAACATTCGTCAACAACAAAACATTATTATTATTATTATTATTATTATTATTATTATTATTATTATTATTATTATTATTATTATTATTATTATTATTATTATTATTAAGGGTTTTTTATTTAAATAGCTCAATCAACATAAATTATTATTTAAAAAGACCATGTTTGTAAATTTTTAGTAAAATAGTCTATATTTCAAAATTATGTAACTTAAATACTAGAAATATATTATAATTTGTAATCGTTTTTACGTTCAGAACTCATATAACGTGTTTTGGGATGTGATACACGCGTGGTGCATGGTTATTTGGTATAACGGATTTCATTTAATTTATTTTTATTTAATATTTATTTGGAAATTAGGTGAAAGGCTAGTTGGACAAATATTTATATAGGAAGGGTTAGTGGGCTAATTTACCTAATAATAATAGTAATATTGTTATTATTGTTATTATTGTAATTCTAAATATAAATGGCAATAATATATTACGTGATTAATATTGTTGTTGTTAACAATTGAGTCGTGATAAATAATAAACGTGCATCACACTGATGTACAACTTGTGTATATATAATTTGTGGAAAAGTTGTAAATTAACAATTTTGTTGCTCAAATCATGTTAATTCTAACTCACTCGTATCGGGACAAAAAATAGTAGATTAATTTTTAATCAATAGTATTAACTTAGACATATTAGATGAAGAATTTTTTTTATGTTAAAATTAAATTGTAATTAAAAAATAAAGAAGTTACCTGTTAATGCATGTAAATGAGGAAAAATGATATTTTTTAAAAACAAGAGACTAAAAATCAGAAGGCAAAAAATAGAGGACTTATATATAATGAGACAAATATAGATGAATAAAAAAAATTAAAAAATAAAGTGATATGGTTATTCCGTGTGTCCTTAAAACTATTATGGCAAACCTCATAAATAAGGGTTTTTTTTTTTTTTAAGTTTTAGTCGCAGAGTGAGATCAAGGAACTTAGAAAACAAATTCTAGAACGAATAATTAGATAGAATAATTAAGGTTCATTTAATCTCAATCTATATAGCTTAATCCAATGACATGTGATTTTGTACATATAAAAAAGTTAGCACGTACTTGAGCATAAGATCTTACAAAACAACAGAGAGTTATTTTCTTAAATTATTTGGAATGAGATTCAGTGAACCTGAGAGGATCATCGTATACAAAGTACACATCTTGATTAATTTGTTTAATTAATGAAAATCAAGGTGACAATTGATGTAAAGTATGACTGCACGAGTCAACAGGATAAATAGCAAATCAATAAATTTTGTTTCCTTTAGAATAGGATCATTCAAGAGCACATCTATATCATTACGAGTGTTATAATTCAAATAGCTGGTATCCAACGTTTATAAAAAAACATGTAGATTGTATGACCATTAGAGTTTAAATTCGAGTCACATAAGTTTTCTAATCTTTATTTCTCATCTCTTCCACTCCCCCAAATCATTTTTTTTTTAAGTACTCATGTACACTTAAGAGGAGTAGATTTTTTCCTCAATTTCAACCTACATCTTATATTACATTTGATAAGGGTACATCCCCTTACATTGTAATAATTTGTGTGCTATATTATAAACATTAGTTTACATTCGGCTTAATGTTTAGATCTGAAAAACAAATACTGCTAGAAACATATTTGTTTGGATTACTAATTAGTACTACCTTCGTCCCACTTAAATATGTCTACTTTGACCGGCAAGGATTCTAAGAAAAAGTTGTTGACTTTAATTGGATGTGTTATTTTAATGTTTTTGAGTGGCAATTTTGTAATTTAAAGGTATAATTTGAGTGCAAAAGTTGTAAATGAAAGAAATGGAGGGGTAAGGGAGTAAATTTTCTTTGCCATTTTGGGGCTGGCAAATTAGACTGAGACAAACGAAAATGGCAAGTATGCAGTTTTAAGTGGGACGGAGGGAGTAACTAGTAATTTACCCGTGTGATGCACGGTTTGTCATATATGATCTATTAGTTTTGAACTTTCTAATAATATAATCTGATAATATTATATTAACCTAAAATTATATATAAATAAGAATCTAGACATATTATCTTTAATGTGTTATATCTTAAATAATATTATAATTTTGAAATGCAAACTATAATATATAAATGTATGTTTATGTTAAACAATGAATTATAAAATATATATTTGAAATATGAGGTTGTTAAATAAACATCAATTTTATACAGCCATTAATACTATAAATTAAAATTAATTAAATTAAATTTGGTATTGATAACCATTTATTGTGTTATGGATGTTAAACGAAAATTTATAATGAAAATATATGATACCTCCTTAAGATATATATGTTATGCATGTTGTAGTTAATATAAATATAATTACTAAAATAAAATATATTGTTTTATATTTTGATTTATCTTTACT
Organism: Scutellaria baicalensis; assembly: GCA_005771605.1. Classification (NCBI taxonomy): domain Eukaryota; kingdom Viridiplantae; phylum Streptophyta; class Magnoliopsida; order Lamiales; family Lamiaceae; genus Scutellaria; species Scutellaria baicalensis. The sequence continues at coordinate 29,545,181 of CM016723.1, read as the reverse complement.
AACAATTAATTAATATATTATTTTATTATTTTATTTATACTTACTAACTAAGGTGTTAGTAAATATTTCCTTTGTGTTCACAATTATAGATTTCTTAGAAATTTTTGGTCTAATTAATGCATACAACTTAATTATTTCAAGTTAAAGAAAATATATTGTATGTCTTTCAATAAATAAAATATCTTGATATGTATTTAAATGAGGAAGGTAATTAAATATTCAACTCACTTGTATTGACAAATAGATCAAATAATTATACCAAAATGTTTTTCATTTTTATTAATTTCTCAAAAATTCTAAAACTAATAATTTTAAAATTATTCTTTAAATTCTCTAATGTATAGTTTAATTGGTCATTTGTTTTTGTATTTGTAACTTTGTTAAATATAATTATACACCAAAATTTAAATATCAAATTTATATTTTTCATAGATTGAAACAAAATTTAAAATGGAAAAGTTATTTAATTAATTTAAAAATTATGATTTATATAAAATAGGTAATAATGGACAAAATAAACCTACATAATCCTATCTATAGGTCATGTCGCAACCTAAAGGGCCCCACAATCCTAAAAAATATAAAAGAATTCTTTTTGATTTTTTTAAATTCTTATAACTACTTTATTTCCATTTATAGTATGTCAAAATAGGAGGGAAAATTAGTTATTGTTATTTTTATAAAAGGTCTTCTTTTTATATATAGATATATAGATGTCATTTAATATATGTGTGGTACTTATTTTGAAATAAAAATGAAACTTTAAAAAGTGAAAATATAGAAGCTCTTGTATATCTCAAAAAAAAAAAAAAATTCAATTTCATGGAAGTTGTTGATAATTAAACAAAATTTAAAAACATACTACTAAGTAAAAAGGGGAAATATCAATTTTAGTCCTGCAAATTAGGTTATTTCCAATTTTGGTGCATCAAGTTTAAACTTTACAATTTTAATCCTTTAACAATCGATTTTTTCCAATTTTAATCTTATTTGGTTGGAGCAACTAAAATTGATAACGTAGTCGTCGGAAAATTTGATGTGGTCATTGGAAAATCTGATGTGGCACGAATGACTAAACTTGGAAAAAATAGTTAAACGACTAAAATTGGAAAATTTAAACTTGATGCATCAAAACTGGAAAAAATCTAACTTACATGACTAAAATTGATGTTTATCCGAGGAAAAATAAATAAATGTATTAGTAAGAAAATTGGACAAATATATGGCATTTTGCTGCCTCTTAATGCTCCTTAATTTCTGTGATGCCAAAATTGCCTAACACTAAAATATTAATAATAGCACAGCTCAGGGAATAATTAAGCCCTTAATTTTTGCTAATTGTTCCTGCAATCTGGCAGCCGAAAGATAAGCTGAAAAGGCATTATAGATAACTAAAAAAAGTGTTAATTAAATATGAACTTATTAACCTATTGAGTGACACTTGTGTGCCCCCAGATCATGGTACCCCCAAAATTAATCATTATATAGTGTTAAATATATACTCTACAGGTATCATGTATATAATCTTCAGGTATCACATGTATACTCTTATATACATATAATATATGTAGGGTATATTTATAATACCAAGAAACATAACACCTATAGAGTATATATATAACACCTAAAAAGCATGTATATAATACTTAAATCCATGCCCCTATGTGCCCCAGGGGTATATAAGTTTTTACCTAACCTATATATTTAAGTTGCATCATTAATTTTCAATCGTACCATTTTAAACATTTAATTTAACACTTATTTTAATTTGTGTTATAATTCGGTTTTTTAGACTCCAGTTGTTGATGTGGAAGTCCAAAATGCATTAGCGAATTTAAGTCATCATCAACGTGAAATTAAAAAAATAACGATGATTGATTTTCACTAATGCATTTTGAGCACCAATAATTGAAGCTCGGAAAAACTAATCATGTCTCGAATTGAATCAATTGTTAATTTGAACGTTTATGGTGTTACAATTAAAATTTCATGTTGCAAATGAAATAGGACCATAAGTTCATGTTTTTTTACGTAATTAATCCAAAAAAATTAATAAATATTTAAGAATATTAATATTGAAATTGAGATTAGTTTAATCAATTAATCAGAAATAAAGGCCGTGATTGTCGGCCTTAATCCAACCTCATTAGGAAAATGATAATTAAATTAAAGGATAATTGAAGACATTCCAAAAGATGCACGAACTATGCATTATTTAAGTAATTTGATTAATCTTCCATCAAATTTAATTAATTCATATTTGCTATAACCCAATTTCAATTAGTTACATCTAAATTTGCTCGTAAATATGAATCAAAGCTCACTACCTTTCCTCGTAATAGTATAATATTGCAAGAGATTATAAAACTATAGAAAGAGTAACAAGAAAATCTATATATATATATATATATATAAGGTGTAAAACTTAATCTGTGTATGTTTTTATTAATATAAATTAAGGTATCAATTTTGTAAATAACATTTGTAACTCATAAGTAAGAAGTAAAAAAATGATCCACACTTAAAGTGGGGGTCTATATATAGATGTATTTATTAATTCGAGCACAAAGAATAAAGCTCAAGCCATGTCATGTCTAAAGACTAAATTAAAAGTTAAAGACACTACTAATTGAAATATACACATAAGTTTTTTTTAAAAAATAAAAGCTGTAATTTTATTAATCAGCAGAAGAACAATATTTAACATTAATAATCTGAGTATCAACAATACATTGAGGTGCTTAAAACGTAACACAAGAACGAGCACAAGAATGGACCAGCCAAGCTAAGCTGCGAGTTGCCATATTCGTTTATCTTCTAGAGTATGTCTCCTATAAACTAGGTGTACGGATCTCAGATCCGTGCACTCGGGCCGGTGCGAGCTGGTCCAACCCACAACACCTCTTTATTTTCGCATGTTTTGGTCATAACCTTCATGTTATGTTAATGTGACATTTATGCTATGTTAGGGATACCTTCATGTTATGTTAGTCATACCTTCATTTCCCGATTTCATAACCTCAATTCAAAACCATTAACATTTATGCTATGTTGGAGTTACCTTCATGTTATGTTAGTAGTATATTCATGAAAGATATGACTACCTAAAGCGAATTTTGGTGGATTTGAGCGCACCCATCAGGCGCGTAGTAACGCATTGGGACATGTGAAAACACGTGTGAGAGACGCATGAGGCGGGTTGATCTAAATCCATGCACCAATTGCATAAAACTTTTTGTCCTTGTTCTAACATGTTCATCATCAGGTGTTGAAAAAAATAACTAAATAAATAATAATAATAATAATAATAATAATAATAATAATAATAATAATATATAAAAGCAGGATATCCTGCCAAAAATAACTGTAATAAATTATCTACCTATTAAATAATTACTATTTTAAGAAACCTATTAATTGTTTTCATATTATATTTATTATAAGAAACTCAATATAAATAAACCTATTTATTGTATTTTAAGAAACTCAATACAAATAAAAATAAATAAACCTATGTATTGTATCTTAAGAAATTCAATACAAGTAAATAAATATTTAATTTAAGAAATCAATTATGATACTTAATTTATTATTTCTTGTATAGAAATTTCAAATAAAATAAATAAATAGATAAATAAGATGAAATAAGGGATTATATATTTATTATATCTCATCTTATTTTTAAGTACATATTTTAAAGGGTAAATTACAAAAAAACAACTCCACCTATCGACTTTTCTCAAATTGCAACCTAATTTTTTTTTTTCAGATTGTCACTCAATCTTTTTGTGGTTTTGTCGATTGCAAATTTTCCGGTGAAATGGAGATTAATTTGTTCACTTTGCAACCTAAACTTTGTTTGTTTTTTTTTTTTATCTAATTGCAACCTGAACTTTGTGTTTTTATCGGATTGCAACCAAGAATGAAAATTTCGATTTCGGTGAAAATATAGGTAAATAATGACATAAATTTAAAATTAAATACCTAGTTTTATACTAATACAAATTTAAAAAGTATCAATATATTTTTGTTAAAATAATAATCATTACACTTTATATGTTATTATATATTTTTTAATAATTATATATATAACATACTGTGCAACGCATAATTACATATTAGTAAAAATAAAAATAAATAAGAGAGATGGGGACGTAGAGTGAGTGGGGCCGGAGCAGTAGAGGTACAACTAAGCAGGGTCGGAACCTAGACATTTTGCTTGCCCAAAGTTTTGAGTGGGCCCTACTCATATATATATGTAAACTTGGTCAATTGTCCTAGTTGGGATAGTTTATAACTATTGCAATTGAGGTATTTTTGAGATTATGCATCCAAATTAGAAGCTTCAAGCAGGAAGGATTTCAATTTTGATTAAATAGATGATTTATGATTTGGAGGTAAAACTAACATAACATGAGGGTAACTTTAACATAACTTGAGGGTATGATTAACATTTTAGTTCAATGGTTTTAAACTAAGGGTATGAAATCTGGATAGGGAATCACATTAACATAACACGAAGGTAACCCTAACATAACGTAAAGGTAACAATCAAAATACACGAAATAAGTAAAGAGACACAACTGATATACAGGAAAGTAAGTCTTTTGTTACTCCATTGAAAGGTTTAAAAGGGTACACTAATATTTAAAATTAAAATAATACTAATAAAAATAATAATAAAATTTGAGAGAGAGATGTCAAATTTGTGAGACACAGATAACTGAATCTTGAAAGAGGCGCCCCCACCTCTTAGCCAATAACAATCATTCCTGCCACCATATCACCTTTTTGTAGGACCCATTTCATTATATATACTACTAGTAGTAGTAGTATGACATTTTAGACTTCACTTACTAATTTTCGAAAAACAAAATCAAACTGTATTATTTAACTATTAAATCATGTGGACACAGTAGCTGAAATGATATATTCGATCTTTATGAGAGTGTTGATTGAGGACAAAAAGGGGCTCTCACATGATATATTTCAAATATTTTCGTTTTTTTACGTGATCGGAGAAAAAATGAGCTGTCATAATATATTTTCAAAATAAATGAAACATCAATAATTATTAGCTAAATATCTGTAAAAATTGGTATCGATTTCAATATCAGTTGCTTCAGGTAAAAATTATAAGAGAATTCATGAATATCAAGGAAATAACGGTAAATATCACTGAAATATTGGTAAATATTTGAAAAATATCGATAAATATCGGGAAATATATCGGTAAATATCGAAAAAATATATGTACCGATATATCGACAAAAACCGATATATCCATCAATATTTCCGTAAAATCAATGTACCGATATATCCATCGAAACCGATATTTTCATCCTTAATTGCAGATTACCAGTGTTTAAATGCTAAATCACCAAATTTCTTCTAGTATTTATTGTTCTCTTGCTTTCACTCTCCAATTTATTAAAAAAAAGTGTTTCACTATAATTTTCTTTTTCAATTCTTGTTTTCAAATATTAAGCATTTAAAAGTGTAAATATGAGCAAATTTGGAAGATCAAGGGCAAATTTTCAATAAACAACATATATTTGGGAAAATACTCTTTCAACCTCGCTAGTTAGCTAGTTAAGTTGACATGTATTTTGGAATGAAATGAATACATATACGTGATCGCACACACACATATATATATGGATGCGTATGCACACTACTGTACATGATCATTAGATTTTTTTTTTTATCCCTGTACATATATCTTCAGGTATCACGTGTATACTCTTAAGGTATTACTTGTTTATTCAGTAAGTGTATTGATTTTTTATCTTGTATGTAAGTAATATCTTAAAAGTATACACATGATATTTGAAGAGTACATATCCAACATGTGGTGGTCAAATTGGGAGCACCATATTCCAGATCACGTATCACTCTTATAATTTAATGATGGATAAGTTCCAAAGATAGAGGACATTTATTTTCTTCAATGATTATAAAATAAAAAAAGAGTTAAACAACCACTCGCATTTTCCTATTATATTTTACCAAAATATTATGTGGGAAGCTTCATGAAACTCCGACAAATAATTAAAATGAAGTGCTCGACTCTTTTGTGCATTCATTGAACAATTCTAGTAATATTTGAACCAAATATTAAATACTTATAGCAACAATAACCACCAAATTCAATTAATGTTAAGAAACCAAACCAGAGAACAAAGGAAGATGATGGGTTTTCTCATATATATATATATATATATATATATGAGAAGGAATTGGGTGCCCCGGGCACGGATCCTAGATCCGTGCCCCCAACCTGCTTCAAGATCCATATGTATATATATATATATATTTGTGTGCCCTAATTTTCCTTCTCTTATTCTTCTTCTTCTCCCTTTTCTTCTGTTGCGTTCATTTCTTCTTCTTCTTCTTCTTCTCATAGTTTTCTTCTTTTTTTCTTCCGTCTTCCATCTTCACAGATTTCCCAACGCCTCTTCCTCTCATCATCATCTTTTTCTTTTCCATCTTCATCAATTTTCTGCCACGTTTATTTCTTCTTCTTCTTCTCATCATTTTCTTCTTTTTTCTTCCGTCTTCCATCTTCACAGATTTTCCGGCGCCTCTTCTTCTTCTTCTTCTTCTTCTTCTTCTTCTTCTTCTTCTTCCTCCTCCTCTTATCCATCTTCATCAATTTTCACAGATTTCCTAGCAGCGGATTACAATTCGCTTGTGAAATTTACATCGACTTCACTCAATTTGAAGGTTGTGTTATAGTGTTCTACTCTCTTGGTTCCTTTAGGTGTTGGCGTTGTGCTTTCTGTGGTGGATCCGATAAACCTGATTTGGTAGATTTGAAAGATATTAAAATTGTGAAAAAATTTGGGTATTGTTGAAGATACTGAACAAAATCAGCATATATTTGAGTTGATTTATATAATACCTGAAAAGTTGTGTTAGGTATTTATGTCATACCTGAAAGGTTGTGTAATACCACATAAGCATACATGTAATACCTTAAAGATATTTATATAATACCTGAAAGAGACTTATGTAATATCTGAAAATTGAGTATCAAATACCTTAAATGTGAGTATGAATGTGTAATACAATATATAAGGTATGTATGTAATACCTTATACTCAAAAGCAGTAATACCTTAAAGTTGAATATGTAATACCTTATACTCAAATATGTAATACCTCAAAAGTGCATATGTAATACCTTATGCTATAAGCTTAATACCTTAAAGATAAATGTGTAATACCTTAAGAGTATGTATATAATACCTATCACTGAATCACATGGTATGAAATTTGGTGTGTGCGGGTGCACACCAGATTAGTTAGGGGCGCGCGTGGAGGCGGCTCACGCGCCAGGTCGGGTCGGGGGCACGGATCCGTGCCCCCAGTGCACACAAGTTTTTGCCTATATATATATATATATAACACAAAAATCATTCGAAACTATTTCATGGATATTATTTCATGAAAAAGCATGTCACTAATCTCTACCCACAACCCAAATCCTTTTCCACAACTCATTTTTTTGTAGTGAGTTATAGTTTGTATGTTAACATGATATATCATATATTCAAGAAAATTTCGCAAGAGTCCTAATATATATGCTTTGATAGAAAAATTCGCAAGAGTCATGTAATTTAGACATTGTTTACTTTACTATCAACAAATTTTACGTATTCAAAATTTAATCTTTAACTATCATCTCTCTCTTTTTTTTTTTTTCTTTTAATGTTTTCGCTCAAGATGTCAAAAAATTTCTTACATGAACGCCATAATTAAGAAATTCCACGTCAACATAGGTAGTGTCTACATTTGAAAACAATTTTAGAAATAAGTGATAGTTAAAGAACCAAAATTTAAATGTGTGATCAAAATAAGGTAGATAAGAGGGCATCGAACCACAAAAGCTAAATTACAGATCAAGGAAAATTGTAATCCCACACACACACACACATATATATATATATATATATGTGTGCATGTCTTGATCAAATTGAACATATAAGAGAGGACTATATATGTTGGTAATAATATATAGATTAAACTTTGTTGGGGATGCAAACAAACAAGTGAGCAAGTTTCATTTAATGATGTGATCCTTAAACCTTCACAAGTGGGACATTTTTATAAAATTAGGGATAATGCATTTTCCCTTGTCTTGAAATATCCATAGGGCCCTTCACAATTTCTTGACTTCATCATTTATCAAAATAACTGCTCCCTAAATCACAACATTCATTATCTACACCAATCATAATGATCTAAACCACTTAATCATAAGCAATTTCCAAAAATTTCAAATAAAAGAATATGATGATGATGATGATGAGGGGGTTGACACTAATAAATAACACATGTCACGCCCTAATCAACATAGTACTCTACCAATCATAATTAATCTTAGTTGAGTACCAAATTAAGGAATAAGAAAAAGATTAAGAAGAGGCAATTTTTGGCAGGTAGCTAAAGAATTTTAAAGAAAAGGATAGATGGGCCACTCTTTCACATGGTTCATGGCCAGTTGTGGACTATAAAGAATTCCTATAAACTTTTTATAATTCTAATTAATACTTTAGTTTCTTTATTTTATTTTAATTTGGGGGCAGTTGAATAAAATAGAGAAAGAGAGAGCATCTTTTCTTCTTTCTTTTTATATATACATAAAAATTGTGAATAGGGCCAAAGCCAACTGCCGAAGAGAGAGAAAGAGGAGAGAGAATAGAGACTTCGTGTGCATATGAAAGAAAAGGCACACGGCTACCACTATGGCTGCTTTGCTGCTGTTTTCCTCTTTCTAGCCTAGGGACCCATTTATCCGATGTGAAAATATCCCTAAATACCCATTTATATATAAGGGGTTAACTTTTCTACCCATCAATATTTTTTTTTATCCCCAACTACCCATATATATAAAGTAATAGCCCAAAATACCCATTTTTGACTTTCAACTTGTACTTTGTTTTGCTCATATGTACTTTGCTTTGCAGAGATAAAAAAATTTTTTTTTTGACCTTTTTACACGCTTTTACTTTTATTTTTACACATGTGAATAATAAGACAATATTTGATTTGATATGAAGAAAAAATCTACCTTACTTTTAATATTCAAAATTTACAATCGAATTCATTCCAAAAAATTCACATTCACATATTCACTGAGAAGTTCTCTAAAAATTTAGATTATTCATCAAAATTTAGAGTATTCATCAAGGTAAGTAAGTATTTCAAGCATTTAGTAGTAGTTTATAGTTGCATAAACTACTTTTAATTTGTTTAAAGTTGAATTTGTTTATAGTTAAAGGTTAGTTGTCCATAATCTATTTTATTTGATTATTGTTTGATTTAGTTAGATTATTGTTTGAATGTTGAGATTTTATTTAATTATAGTTCAGTCTAAGAATGATCCAAAAATTAACCCAAAAAATTATTAAAGAAACAAACTAAGTTAATTAAGTTAACGAAATTAAAGAAAATTTTCAAAAAATTTCGTTAACACCTTTAATTTCAGGGGTTAACGAAATTAAAGAAAATTTGCTTCAATTCGTTAACCCCTGAAATTTAAGGGTTAACGAAATTAAAGAAAAATTTCAAAAAAATTTCGTTAACCCTTTAAATTTAAGGGGTTAACGAAATTTTTTTGAAATTTTTCTTTAATTTCGTTAACCCCTTAAATTTAAGGGGTTAACGAAATTTTTTTTAAGGGGTTAACGAAATTTTTGTGAAATTTTTCTTTAATTTCGTTAACCCCTTAAATTTAAGAGGTTAACGAAATTTTTTTGAAATTTTTCTTTAATTTCATTAACCCCTTCAATTTAAGGGGTTAACGAAACTCATGAAAATTTTCTTTAAAGCTATATTTTACTTCTTTCATAATAAAGTTATATTTGATAATTATTTTACTTCTTTTTTATATTTGTTCAGGGTTAGGGATGACTTTTTCAGTGGCAATATGTCATGGAGGTTACTGGCATGGTTTGTAGTATGTGAATGGCATTCAATCAATGATCAATCTCGAAACATTTTCATATCAAGATTTATTGAGTTCGCTACATGAGATTATGCTTGCTGATTTGAGTTGTTGGCGGTATTTGATCCATTCTCTAGTAGAAGTGAATGGAAGATTGAAGAAGAAGAAAATCATGAATGATTTTGATTTTCATGAGTGTTTTTCACAGGAGTATGAACTACTAGTTCTGTTTGTTTCGTTGAAACGAATAGACTTAGGAGTATCAGGTGGTTCTTCTTCTTATCATGAAGAACAATGTTCATTAGATGAGGAGACACATGTTGCTGCTCAAAGTTTTGATACATTGATTGAGGAGTCTCAAAATTTGGATTGGTCAAATGTTCTGTTAGGACTACACGAGGACCAGAATTTTTATTCAGCATGGGGTTTAGATGACAATTTGGTTCGAACATCTTCAAATGAGCTAAGTATACCTTGGCCGGCCTCATCTACATGTGATCCACACAATGAGTTGAACTATTTAGACCTAAATGTGGCCCCAACTAATGAGGCCGAAGAACTGCCACTTGAAGAAAGACGGGAAGAGGAAGACCATGATCCTCGAACAGGTAATCCAGTACTACCGTACTGATCATATGTGAATATTTGTGTATACAATTAACATATCACTGATATATATATTTATTTATTTTGGTAGATCCAATTGATGCAGAAGATGACTTTGTGCTGGATGAAGATGTGGAGACAAACTTGGATGAGGAGCAACGAGCTACATATGAGCAATTCTGCGATGACACAATGAGAGCTGAGTGACACATTCCAGACATACCTGATTTTGATGACCCAACTGCAGATGAGATTGAGCATGCTCCAAGCGGTATGAAAAAAGGAGCTACATTTAGGTCTAAGGTTGAGTTGAAGAATTTAGTAGGGTATTATCATCTGGAGAATCAAGTCCAATTTCGTGTGGACCACTCTGACAAACACCGATGGCAAGTGAAGTGCAATCAAAAAGATTGTCCGTTCTTACTCAATGCACATGAAAAACACGGGATTTGGAAAATATCCAAAGTTGTCCTGCCCCACACCTGTTCATATTAACTGAATGCTAGTGCACCCCGCAGACTTCCGTCCACATTGATTGGAGATTATTTTGTCCAAAGGCTCCAGAAAGATAGGACTGACATCACTCCTAGGGAGATCATGCGAGAGATGAACGAGAGACATGAACTTAATTTGAGCTACAAGCATGCTAGGAGTGCAAAACGTCGTGCAATGAGAGAAGCATATGGTGATCCGAAGACGTCATTCAACATGTTGCCAGCTTACTTACAGGTTTTGAAGGAACGCAATCCGGGTACATATACCGCATTGGACACCCACAATAATGGGAAATTCAAGTATGCGTTCTTTGCGTTGGGTGCATCCATTGCCGGATTTAGGTTATATTCCAGACCTGTTATCGTGGTCGACGGTTGCCATTTGAAGGGGCAGTACAAGGGGATTGGATTCGTTGCTGTGACTAAAGATGGAAACGATCAAATTTTTCCCCTAGCAATTGGGATAGGGAGTGTCGAGAACGATGAATCTTGGACATGGTTTTTGCGTAATGTCCGTGAGGCCTTCGGTTGCCCAGATGGCTTGGTTATAGTTTCTGATCAACACACTAGCATCAGTAATGCAATAAAAGCTGCATATCCTAAAGCTTTTCATTGTCTTTGTTGTTTCCATATTCAGCAGAATCTAGCCAAGTATGGATCCCACGTGGTTGGTTTGTTCCATACGGCCGCATACTGTAACAATGAACACATATTTAATAGGTATGTCGAACTTCATGTTTTAAATATTCCTCACGTTTAAACTCTTGAACTTTTATCATCCTTCTTGTATCAACAGATACATGTCTTTGATCAACGATAGTGGTTTCAAGGGAGCGATTGACAGTTTGACAAAGGCTGGAGCTACTCGGTGGGCTCGTGTGAAATGCCCTGTTCGAAGATTCAACTTCATGACCTCGAATGCTGCTGAGGTTTGGAATGCTCGTCTCGTGTGGGCAAGAAAGTTACCTGTTTGTTCCTTCTTGGAGGCGGCACGAAGGGTTATTGAAAAATGGTTTTCTGAGAGAAGGTTGGCAGCTGATGAAAGAGGTCCCACTTTCACCAAGTCCGTGCACAACAAATTAGAACAATTCATGCGGCAAGGGCAATCGATGGATGTTCAAAGAATGGGACGAGGCAAATTCAAGGTCACTGATGGTCGACAAATTTTCTTGGTAGGCCTCACTGATGGTGTGTGTAGTTGTATGTTTTTCCAAACCGAGTTGATGTCATGCGCGCACGCATGTGCAACCATCAGGTACTTCTTAATACGAAGCTACTTGTTATAATAAATAATAATCATGGTTTTTTTTCTCACCATATTTGTGCATATTGTAGTTACGCTAATGAATCGGTTGTCTCGCATGTGGCCTCTTATTATACGATGCACAATTTGAGAGCGATGTGGGCATGTGGAGTTGTACCTGTGCCCGACCCCACTGAGTGGGTTGTAGATGATGAGACGCGCAGATGTGTTTGTGTCCCGCCGGATCAACCAAAACAGGCCGGTCGACCTAAAGGTAAACGAATAGCTTCTACTGGTGAACATTCTAGAGTGCACCGCCTGTTATGTACTCGTTGTGGTAATCCTGGGCATAACAGAAGTACATGTTCTATTGAGCAGTACCACAACGACGAGCCTGACGGTGAAAACCCCAGATCGAGTGGAAAGATGACTAGAAAAAAGAAAAAATGTTCTATTTGTGGCTAAGAAGAACACACAAAAAGAAAGTGTCCAACATATTTGAGTCGTGTACCTGAATGATCTATATTCATGTATACGTAAACCCATTTTCTTTTAATATAAATTTGTGTTGCATTTTAAATAGGCCATTTGGATAAGAAAAAAAAAAACTAATAATCTAATAATCTAAGAAAATATTTCAAATATACAATATGAAGTAAAAAAAACTACATAAGTTCCAATATCAACCAAACTAATAATCTAATAATCAAAAAAGTCCTCGGGTGTTGTCTCAGCATCCGTGGAGTTTCCGTATACAATTAGGGCCATCCTTCTCCGCACGAAGTTGATATTACCCTTACACTCCGCCAGTGTCCTCCTCGGATACTCGCACGTGATCCCACTCTCCACTGACAGTAAGGCTCATGGCCCACATGACGTATTGTCATCCTGCACGTAGCACAAGTCCGGAGCCAATGAGACCAAATCGAACTCTGGGACACCCTGTGGGACTCCACGACCTAGTGTCTTTGCCTTCTCGTGAAAGCCGCAGTACTCTAACAGTCGTGACAAGATACGACGGATAGGGAGGGTCACTCTGCAACGGCTGAGGACCACATCTGTAGTCCATCTATGCTTAAGACTATCACACAGGCATAGACGCTGCTTCACGATGTCTATTGAGCAAGCGACCCAGTGACTGTCTAGGTTCATGACCGTCCAGATCTGAAATTCAACAGGTGCGGATTATTAGAACGATGAACATAATCGAAACTAAATAAAAAAAAATCAACAAATATTTGAACTCTTACTTGTTGTATGCCATCCCACCACGGGGCGATGAAGTTCCACTTCGGTCTCAAACCGCGGACATAAGTAGCACATCGCTCTAGTTCTTGCTCAGTAAACGTCTCTCGGATCCCCTCCCTGTATTTGACCTCGTCGGATTCACCAACATGTTTTTCCTGCCAAATTTCTTCACATATTTCCTACATTGAAGTTCATAAACACCGGCAACAAAATTTTACAAAAAAAAAAAATCCGAGATTACACTAAAACGAATAATCAGAACTCACAAACAGCTGGCTATCGACAATTTGAGTCCTCCTGATAAACTGACGACTGATTTGTACTTCGGCAACTTCTGGACGGCTCTGTAGTACGCCCAAGTATGCATCAATATGCTGTAACAGACAAAAAACGAATTGAATCAATTACAAATGAAGTATCCACAAAATGAATAGTTTAATTCGAAAGAAGTTACCTCTGACTCCAACTCGTACTTTGGACCAATGAAGTGTCTGAACCAACTTGGCCCCACTGGCGCTCCAGTACCGACATTCCGCCTGTAAAGATTACAATTGATAATTTTAATAGATAGAAAGAAAACAAACTTTGGTACTGTAGAAAGAGGATTAGTTTCTTACCCGCTCACTTTGTCCTCGTCAGCCAAAAAGTAGGCTTTGAACTCCTTCCACTTGATGTTGTTCTTCCTAGTGGCCTCCTCAACCAAAAATGGACTACGCACATTAGCAGATGGAGCTCTACGTCGCGCTATAGCTCCAACACCTTCGGTATCTGGGATACCCTGAGGTGTGATGGTAGTTAAATCGTACGGGACAACAGAGGGACCGGACTCTGGTGCCACCCTACCACGGCTCTGTGCAGCTGGTGTCTCGAAAGAGGTGGGTGCAGTATAGATCGAGGTGAAATACGCCTTGATCTGCTCCTCGATCATCTTCGGCATCAGACCCTCCAGGCGCTTTCCCTCATCAGTGACGTGCTGTTGGAGAGCGTCGAATCAAGGTCCCAACCCATCAGTGACCTACTGGGTGACGTGCTCCCTAAGACCGTCTAATCGAGAACCCATCCAATCAGTGACCTGATGGGTGACCTGCTGCTGGAGGTCATCGAATCGAGCTCCCATCCAATCAGTGACCTGATGGGTGACCTGTTGCTGAAGACCATCGAATCGAGATCCCATCCAGTCCGTCAACCGATTGTACAGCTCGTCACTGGTCTCCGATCTCGGCCTCAGATCTTGCTCATCGAAGTGAGACTCCGAGTGAGGGAACCTCTGGGCTAATGGCGATGCAGGTATCGGTGCTTCATGATAGGACGGGTGCTGGGATGACGCGTCGTCATCGTCCTCACGCACCGGGGGAATGGGAACTGTGGTCCTGCGTCGCTCTCCTCGGACCGCACATGGCCTCGACGGACCGGCCTCAGCAGCTTCTCCAATGGGTGCAGAAGGTCTCGAAGGATCAGGAGCAGTAGCACCACGACCACGACCACGTCCACGTCCTCTCGAACGAGTAGGAGCACCACGACCACGTCCACGTCCTCTCATAGGGAGTTGGACCCCCATCAGGATGTCGTCATCGATATCCTGCCAGTACGGCTGAAGCAATTCGTCGTCTGTAGGTGTTAGTGTTGTGTAACACTCGACCTGTAACAAAATTGTAGAAGTCAAGAATAAAGGATGACAATAAGTGGAAACTTACGGTGTTAAATAAATATATAGTAAATACCTCGCCCGCGAGCACTTGTGAAACATCCGACTCCGATTTCTTCAAGCTCCATTTCATACAACGGGGCATCACGAGGGGGTAGTCCAATATATACCCTGCAAACTGAGCGGTAATGGGGATCGCCTCAAAAGCCCATATCTGAAGAGGCCAGATTCAGAAATTATTTTAACACTAAAAACATTAAAAAAACCTAAACATACTTTAATGAAATTTCGAAAAACTATTTTGTAGGGACATACCAGGAGGGCTATCGAAAAACCATAGAAATGGTAATGCGGTATGTAGGACCGTTCAGGAATTTCAGTCGGTAACTTATCAATGTACTTGAGTAGGGTGATGAAGCTGTACTTTCCCCATGGAAAGCTCTCCCATAAGGCTTCATCCTCTACCAAAGTCCAAACCCATCTGTCAACAGTTGTCTTGCCGGCGTCCAACCCGAGCAAAATGAGGTGGAGGATCAAAATCTTCACAATCTTGATAGTGTCGTCCGCACTATCAGCAAACTCACCGGCTGTGAATCGAGAACAGAGTTCAGACACTGTGACTCGAGATGAGTCGGTGTGCACCCTCCAGTACACTGCTCCGTCAGGTGGGGTGTGAACTGCGGCCGGATTGAAGGTCGAGTTGCCGAACTTCAACCCCGTCACTAGGGCAAACTCGCGCTTACCGAAGCGACAAATTCTACTTTCCTGCCCTACACGGAACCACCTCTCGTCTACAGGTACAATATCACCACGCACCTCATATGACATGAGGACGTGTAAGAAAGCCTTGCAAGACTCTCTCTCCGTCTTCCACTGTAGGAAATGGCCGAAACTCGTGTTCAGGCAAAAGTCCTGGAGAATGGGACGACCCAGAGATCGGAGCTGCGCCTTGACCTCATCAAATACCGCAAGGCGAACATATCCATTTATATATGCGATGGTTCGCTGACATGCCTCATGAACGTACTCAATCTGTATATTTCAAAATAGGGCTTCATTAATTAACAAATTTAAAAATTAATCAACAAGAAAACTCATTAACAAATTAGCTTAATAAACTAATTAAAAGTAGGGATTAACTAATTCATAAACTAACTAATTAAAAGTAGGGATTAACTAATTGATAAACTAACTAATTTAAAAGTAAGCCTTAACAATTACAAAATTAATAAACTAATTAACTACTTAAAAAGTAGAGCTAATACTAATTAACGAAACAAAAAGCTTCGAATATTAAGGGGTTAACGAATTAAAAGAAAAAATGGAAAAAATTCGTTAACCCCTAAAATTAGTGGGATTAACGAATTAAAAGAAAAAAATGGAAAACATTCGTTAACCCCACAATTTTAAGGGGTTAACGAATTTTTAAGCAAAAATGGAAAAAATTCGTTAACCCCACAATTTTAAGGGGTTAACGAATTTTTAAGCAAAAATGGAAAAAATTCGTTAACCCCACAATTTTAAGGGGTTAACGAATTTTAAGCAAATATGGAGGAGTTTCGTTAACCCCACAATTTTAAGGGGTTAACGAAGTTTTTAGCAAATATGGAAAAAATTCGTTAACCCCACAATTTTAAGGGGTTAACGAATTTTAAGCAAATATGGAGGAGTTTCGTTAACCCCACAATTTTAAGGGGTTAACGAATTTTTAAGCAAAAATGGAAAAAATTCGTTAACCCCACAATTTTAAGGGGTTAACGAATTTTAAGCAAATATGGAGGAGTTTCGTTAACCCCACAATTTTAAGGGGTTAACGAATTTTTAAGCAAAAATGGAAAAAATTCGTTAACCCCACAATTTTAAGGGGTTAACGAATTTTTAAGCAAATATGGAAAAAATTCGTTAACCCTTAAATTTGTGGGGTTAACGAAAGCGATTGATTTTTTCCCCTAAATTCATTCGTTAACGCCTTAATTTACGGCATTACGAAAATTTCACTTTGTTTTTTGGTAATAATTCCTATTCTATTTTCAAATAATTCCTATTCTATTTTCTACCAAACAATGAATCAAACAATCATACTAAATAATAAGAGAAAATCAAACAATAACATAAACCAACAACTAACTAAAATCAAACAACTAACTACTAACCTGTTCGTCGGCCATTGAAAGGGGAAGAGAAAGCTTTTTGGAGAATTTGGAGAAGTGGGCGCCGCTGGAGGAAGAAGGAAGAAAAGGAAAAGAGAAAGAGAAGGAGAAGGGGTTTCGTTAAACCTAGAATTTAATGGTGGGTGGGTGTGGCAGGTTTAAATATTAATTTCTTTTAAATTATGCTATTTATTGTTTTTTTTTTTCGTTAAGTCGTTGCATTTATTTTATTTAATTATTTGGTTAAGTCTTAAAACTTTTTTAATTAATATGTAAACTTTTTTGAAATTAATCATTTTTTTACTTTCCTTAATTCTTCAAATATTTTAAAATCTATTTTGTTACTTCATTAATTAATTGAGCATGCTTTTTTAACTTTGTTAATTCGTTAAATTTATTTAGTTAATTAGTTATTATATTATGCTTTTTTTCGTCATATTCGTTGATTATTGGAATCAATCAATATATATATATATATGTATATTTTAAGTTATTCGAATGAATTAATATATATTATAATATAGATGATTTAGTACTCGAATTCTGACACTGAAATTCTGATCAAAGTCAGAGTAGGCAGTATATATGAAAATGGGTATTTGGGGACAATATTTTAAATTTATGGGTATAGTGAGTAAAAATATTATAATGGTGGGTAAAATTGTGCTCCCTTATATGAAAATGGGTAATTTGGGCTAGGAACTCTTTATCCTATTTTCATTCTTTAATTCTGGAGCTTAGTTTATAGGGTAAATATGTAAATATTTCATTAACGTTTATGAAAAGGTACAAATATATTTTTAATCTTTTTTTATGAGCAAATACATTCTTAATATTTAACTTGTGGTGTAACTATATTTCTAATGTTTATATTTTGATGCAATTTTATCAAACACTTTCTTTTATTTTTACATCCTTCTTACAAATTTTTTTATTAAAGAAGAAATTATTTATTTGCATTGCAAAATGCATTTTTAATCCTAAATAATTTACAAAATAAAGTTTATCTTGATAAGGAGTTATATTTATTTTGACTTAAATTATGTTTTTTTGGACTTTATTCTACACTTATTGATTTTAAATTTCAAAATCTCATATGTAATATTTTAATACATATGATTAGTAAGGATTTTTTTTTTTTTGTATTTCAAATAAAATATTATGTTTGTATTTCATGTATAATATCATTTGTTTTTATTTCTATACTATTTAATACAAAAAAAAAAACATAATTTTTTGAGATAAAGACACATTTCTTGACATTATTATAAAATGTAGATCCATTTAATTCACAAATCTCTTTCCAAAGCGATTTTTTTAATAAAATTTAAAATTAATTTAGAATATTTCAATACAAATGATTAACGAATATTTCATATAATATTATAAAGTGAGTGTATTTTTGCACTAATGACTATAATTTAAGTAAAATAAATATAATTTAAAGAATTAGAAATGTATATATACATAAAAATATACCAAATAATATTTATGCAAGTAAAAATAAATAATTACGCAACAAATTTGAGTGTATTAATTTGACGTAATAAAGATTAATAAAAAAAATACAGTTATTTACTTAAATTTGACAATATTTACTTTAAAAACATACATTTTCTTGTAAATTAGTAAACACAATTTTTTTACTTAGTAGACATAATATTCACGCAGTACTAAAACATAATTTTAGTAAACATAATTTTTTACTTAAATATAAAATTTAAGTAAACAATGTATGTTTACACCAAATAATGTTTACGCAAATAAAAAAACATAATTTAAGTAAAAATTAAATATAACTCCTTATCAAGATAATTTATATTTTGTAAATTATTAGGTTTAAAAATGCATTTTTCAATGCAAATAAATAATTTTTTATTTAATTAAAAAAATTGCATCAAAATATAAACATTTAAGATATATTTGCAGCACAAGTTAAACATTAAAGGTGTATTTGCTCCTAAAAAAAGGTTAATGTTGTATCTGTAAACGTAAAAGGTATATTTGCACCTTTACCCTAGTTTTTATTATAACATAAATGTGTATTAGAAACAAGTGGTAAATTGAGTGTTTTTCTGTATAATCAAAAAATTCAGTGAAACTACCCCCTAAAATTCATTTTTTTTTTCTTTTATGTAGTTGTCCCTTTCTTTTAATACATTGAATCAAATACATCTTTTAATTTAAATACTAAATTGATGGGTCACATAATTTATTGATTCTATCGATATATGATATATGTAGATCCTGGTGGTCGAGCTCACTATTTATTGATCGCCTCTGTTCTCGAATGACATATGGAATACATATTGTTGGAAACATTTAAGTATGCTTTGATGAGATAAAACCTTAAAGAAAGTAACCCTAACTCTATACGCATAACCTAGCTCGTGAGGTTACTGCAACATGGTTACTGTAGTAAGATAGATCAGAGAAAGTGTCAAATGAAGGATACTGAAGAGAATGGTAAAAGGAATCTGGTAGACTAATTAGGATACTGCTTACTGCAGGAAGCCACCTGGAAGAGACTATGCTTAAAGCATACTGCAGAGCAGCAGACTACCGAAGACTCAAGCTACCTGACAAGAAGCTACCTGGAAGAGACCATGCCAAAGCAAACTGCGAAACAGCATGCTACAGAAGCCTCAAGCCACCTGATGGAGCAAGCCAGGGAAGGAAGCTCCAGAGTGAGCGCGAGGAGGAAGCTACAAAGCAGACATGGGAAGAAAGTCAAAAGTTACCGGTAGAGAGAAGATGAATGAAACCAATCAGATGAAGACATGTGGAAAGCAAAAAACTGGCCGGCGTGTAACAGAAGAAGTGCGGCGCATTGAATGATGGAAATCTACCTACCTTCAACGGGCAGATTTCCTAATCTATAAATAGAAGAAGACTGAAAACTGAAAAAAAGAGCGAGAGAGCTTGTGCGAGAACAAGAGAGAAGAAGCGAAGCACAAGAGAGAGCTCAAAAGAGAAAAGCGCAACAAAAGAAGAGAAAAGCGTAAGAAGGAGCTCAGAAGAGAAAGCTCAAAAAGAGAGGGAAAGACATATAGAAAAGAAGAAGAAAAGAGTGTACAAAAGATAACATGAGAGAAGAAAGCTCATACACTCTATGCCCAGAAACGCATACTCAGTCACACAGTCCAGGTAGCAAGCTACAACAGATCAATCTGCAAAAGAAGCCCAAGCTTGCTGCAACCAGTTGAAGAAGAAGAAGACAGACCTTTTAAGGACTGTCTTGGAGTGTTTAGTCAGGACTAGGATCCTGATAAGCTGTCCACTTTCTGAAGAAGAAAGTAAGGACCCTGAGTGGGTTGAGTAGGATCCTGTGTGGGTCAGTTAGGAAAGTGGGCAAGCAGCTGTGAGCAGCTATGTGTAGGCTTGCAACTTACTTGTTAAGTGAGTGTTGTAATAGATAGGACTATGTAAATCAACAAACTTAACAAATGTTCCCTCTTGAGAAGAGGCAGAGAGGATGTAGAAGGATTACCCACGCGCTGAAGACTTGTGTTGAAGCTCATCCAAAATTTGCTCCAATAGACCAACCTTTGTGTATAATTAAACCAACCTTTGTGTATAGTTAGACCAACCATGTGTAGGTAAGTCTAACTATGTACAAAGGTATGTCTAACATATATAAAGGTATGTTTAACTATATACAAAGGTATGTCTAACATATACAAAGGTATGTCTAAGTATACATAAATGTATATCTAACACAACGTAAAGGTATGTCTAACATAACGTAGTGGTATGTGCCAAAATTCAAAAATCAAGCCAAAAAAAGACAAGACATGAAATCTGGGCAGAACTGGTATGTTTAACATAGCTTAAAGGTATGTCTAATATAACATAAAAGTATGTTTAATATAACCTATTGGTATGTGATTTTTTTCAAAAATCATGTGCGAAAAAAAAAAAAAAGGTGCGGTCCCCCCGACCCAGATCTGACCCGTCCATGCACCTGATTCACAAGAGACCTACTCATTATCTAATGTACACAAAAATATTACACACTGCACAAAAGAGAAAAGAGCATCTAGACAACCTAGAAACCACACATCTTGAGTTACCTGCATATATAAAAGTATTATATATATTTTTTATAGTCTTACTCAACTTAAAATGCATCCTATAATATAAAATATTACATTTACACGAATACAAGTATTACATATTTTTTATGTTCAACTTTACCCAATCCATCTCAAGAAAAATTTAGTGAGATGATCTTACCCCATACTTCGCCTATAACTATCCGGATCATGTCCAAATATATGAAATGGTAATATTTGAATACCTATCTGTCATGACCAAATATATGAAATGATAATATTTGGAGGGTAATATTTGATAATTAACAAAAGGACATAGTGATTTAAATGGCATCGAAAACTAATAATATATATATCTTCATGCCATTAAAATAGTAATTTTCTCATTGAGATTTTAGTTTAGCTGATCTCTTGAATTTTAAATACAATTAATAAATATGCAGCTGCATGGCAGCCTGGCAGTTTAAAGTTAGAATATAATCACATAGATAATAGTCTATTGTTTTCATATTTCAGCCTTAACTGGAGTGATGTACTTGTTAATCGGTCATGACTTTATATCCCATCATCAATCAGTCTAATATTGATGATGTGTAACATATTTAACGTAAATATTAATTTAATATTATGAGATTTAAAATTTGAGAAAAACTTAACATAGATCTCCATGCGTTCGGGTTGACCCGATCAACGCGTTAAAAAGCGCGTTGCCATGCGCCCGCACGCTCCTAGTATTCACGTTCAAACCCACCCAAATTCGCTTAAATAAACCTACAATATTTATGTTATGTTAGACCTATCTTTGTGTTATGTTAGGTAGATCTAACATAACACAACGGTAAGTATAACATAACATAAATGCATGTGTAATACAACGTAATGGTACATGTACAAAATGTGCCAAAACTAGGGTTTTTCTTAAAAGTTTAAGATATATATGAAATATGTGCAGAAAGATAAGTTTAACATAACTTAAAGGTAGGTTTAAGATAACGTAAATGTAGGTTTAACATAATATAATGATAGGTGTTAGAATTCAAAACTCAGACACAAAAAAATAAAGAAAAAGAAAAAAGCGGGTCAGACGACCCGAATCTGACATGTGTGCATGGATCCCACCTGTTTTATAGGAGAGTTATTCTAAAAAATTTATGTTTGTACAAACTATAGACATATTAATATATATATATATATTAATATATATATATATATATGAAATTCTAAAATATCTATTAATATGTCTATGATAACATTTAATGACCTTATCTTTTAATTATTTGAAAGTTCAATTAATAGATATAATGTATATTTGAAACATTTGCGGTCGACACATTAATCGTGAATAGGGTAACAATACTGTACTATAATATATATGTACAACATATGGATATTTTCTCGAAATGTTTTTCCTTCTTTTGTATATTTAATTTTTTCATTTAATTCTTTTTATGAGGAACCTTCTTTTCATAGGTTTAATTTCCATTATTGAGTCCTCTCTCTCTCTCTCTCAATTTTTTTTTTCTTTTGACAGACATTATTGAGTCGTCACAATTCAAAGGAGAAGTTTGAATTGAAAACCCTAATTTATCTTTTTTCACTCCAACATTTAAGATAAATGTAATCATTATCAGTTGCTTTAGATAAGAAAAACATATGTAATAGATACTTACTTAGTATTAAATCACAGGTATATATTGGTCAATGAACAATTTATAACGATTGAACATCAATTAAATAAACCAAATTACATCTTAAGACTAATTAATTTAACTATTATTTTAAATCATATTCAATTTATTTCATAGATTATCAATAATTAGAAACTTAATTACAAGATCAACCATATCTCAATTCTCTACAAAAATCCCCTACTTTCAATCCTAATTACTATTATATATTCAAAAGAATTTACTAAAATCTAGAACTTTAATTAAAAGAACAAAAAACTAACCACACATATTTTGAAATGCGTTACATGTAATATATTATTAAACAATGTTAAATCTATCTATATCTTTTATTATATTTGGTGTTACATCTCGTATTTTATGATTTATTACTCACACTAGTGAAATAATATTACAATCATGATTACATTTAGCTTTACGTCATGATATGTTTCTCACATTAGTGGTATAGAATTACAAGCACAAGTAAAAGTATTGTGGCAAAATTGTAAGTTAAAAGAGATTATATATTGTAAGTTAACAGAGATTATATTTATATATATATATATATATATATATATATATATATATCCAATGAGAAGCAAGTGTGATCCCAAAATAGAAATTATGATGAAAAATGGAGGGCATATGGATGACATCCAACACTATAAAACTCCATCTCTCCTCCTTCATTCAACCCTCCCTCCACTCTCTCTCTGTCTCTCTCTCACTAACAAACACAACAACAACACAATATAATGTCATCTGCTTGCACCAAAATCCGGCACATTGTCCGAATTCGGCAGATGCTCCGGAGGTGGCGAAAGAAGGCGGCGATGGCGGCGCGTCGCCCGCCGTCGGACGTGCCAGCTGGACACGTGGCACTGAGCGTGGGGTCCACTTGCAAGAGGTTCGTGGTCCGCACAAGCTACCTGAACCACCCATTGTTCAAGAAACTGTTGGTCCAAGCGGAGGAGGAGTATGGGTTCAGCAACACCGGGCCCTTGGCTATCCCCTGCGACGAGTCTTTGTTCGAAGAGATTCTCCGCTACTTGGCCCGACCCGACGACTTCCACAGGCACTGCCACCGAACCACCTTTGACTTTTGCCCCGATTCGAGGCCCCTTTTGCATGATAACTCTATTTGGTGATCAAATCTCTCTCTCTCTCATAAGTTTTGATCGGGGTGGTGTGGTGGAGTCACGCGCGGCGTTGAGCGGAGAAAATGATGGAGATGGCATGGTGCGTGGGGCGAGTCACCACCGAGTCGAGTCGTCTCTACAGCGAATCGGAGCATGTGACGATGATTTGACGATGATATCACACTCTTTTTGTAAATGAAGCGCCTATTTTTATTTATTCATTTCCTCCTAATTCATTGTAAATGCTTCTTTTCAAACATTATCTACCAAATCGGATTAATAATAAGAAAGCCCAACCCATTTCCTCTTAAGTCTTGTATGAGACCGTTTAACAGATTTTTTTCATGAGACGGGTCAACCCATAACCCACACTTAGCGATTCATATGAAAATTTATGAATTTGGGTTCAATTCATGGGTAATAAGGATCCGTCTCACAAAAACTATCCGTGAGACCGTCTCACGTGAATTTTAGTGATATAATAATACTACACTATTTCATTTTCTCAATTATTTTATGAGGAATATCGTCCTTTTCTACCACAATTAATTAGTCATTTACTTTTCACCGGACTAGCATCGTAGCTTAGTCACCTTTATAAATGTATAACACAAAAACTCATATGAGATGGTTCCACGGATAGTTTTCGTGAGACGGATCTTTATAACTCATGAATTGAACCTGTATCCATAAATTTTCATGTGAATTGCTAAGTGTAGGTTATGTGTTGACCTGTCTCACGAAAAAGATTTTTGAGACGGTCTCACACAAGACCTACTCAATGTATAATGATAACCTATATATATCACACAAATTTTCTTATTTTTAATATCTCCCCCTTCCACTATTAAAATAATTAATTAAGGCAAAATATTTTATGCAACTGGTGCATGGATCTAGGATCCATGCACTCGGGTCGACCCGCCCCACACGCCTCTGATGCGCGTTTTTACATGCCCCCACGCGCCTGGTGGGTGCGCTCAAACCCACCAAGATTCGCTTCAGACAGTCATACCCTCATGTTATGTTAGGGTTACCCTTACGTTATGTTAGAGTTACCCTCACGTTATGTTAGGGTTACCTTCATGTTATGTCAGTGTTACCCTCATGACGAATCTTGAGACAGTCATACCCTCATGTTATGTTAGGGTTAGCCTCACGTTATGTTAGGGTTACCTTCATGTTATGTTAGTGTTACCCTCATGAGGTATGTTATGTTAGTGTTACCTCATGATACCTCATGAGGGTAACACTAACATAACATGAAGGTAACCCTAACATAACGTGAGGGTCACTCTAACATAACATGAAGGTATGATTAACATTGTTTTTTACCTTCATGTTATGTTAATGTTACTTTCATGTTATATTAGTGTTATCTTCGTGTTATTTTAGTTCAATGGTTTTAAACTAAGGGTATGATATCTGGAGATGGGGTCACATTAACATAACGCGAAGGTAACCCTAACATAACACGAAGGTAACACTAACATAACGTGAAGGTAACGACCAAAACACGTGAAAAAAGTAAAGAGGCACGGGCTGGGCGGGCCAGCCCAGCCCAGCCCGCGCTCAGCCCACACGTGGCCAAGTTGCACGGAACACAACTTGTGCACAGGAAAGTAATTCATTAATTAATGATTTACTTTTCTATCACATTGAATAAATAATACTACAATTTTCTATAAGAGTCCAGGAAAAGATAACTCTATCCTTAAATTTATAACATTGATAAGATATATTTCAAATAATTTCGTGATAATTGTTTTTAAAACAATATTTTGTTACAAAAAAGTAAGAAAAAAAAAACTATATTGTTATTAAATATAATAAAATCATTTTGAAAAGATTTAATGATATTTGAAGACATGTTACCAATTTATATGGTAGATGATAGTAGTGTAAAGGCAGCATCCCATGTGAAAAGCGAATAGCTTTTCTTCTTTTGGCCATGATTTTAATTTGTTCCATTGCATCAGAGTTGTGTGTGAAGCATAGTTGTGTTGACAAAATTAGTAGAAATTGTGTGTGCAACACTTTAATTACATCAATACAATTTTGACTATATCCTTTCATTTTATCACTAAATATTCGATTATTTTCTAGAGTTGTCTCCTATATATGCATAAGGTGCACACACAATTTAGGCCGGGTCTAGGTTGACCTGGATCCGTGTACATTTTTTTAATTTTTTTTCGTTTCAGGCTGTTACATTTATGTCATATATAAGTGTAACCTTTATTTATAAATGTAGTGACATTTATATATTCTAACTTAGAAAAAAAAGGAAGAATCTTAACAAAATTTGTACATATTTACCTTTATGTGATATTAGCTGCACCTTTATGGAATATTAGTTGCACCTTGATATAAATGTGCAACTAATATTACATAAATGTATATATGTGTAATATCACATAAATGTATGTTCGTATTTGCGTTGAAAATTTTCATTTTTTACCAAGTTATGGATCATAAAGGTCATGATATTTGTACATAAAGGTCACAAGAATACAACATAAAGCTCACAACAATACAATATAAAAGTCTCAACCTGAAGCGAAAAAACCTGAAAAACCTTTATTTTTTCCTAAGTTACTGAACATTAAAGTCATAATATACATATATATATGTATATATATATATAGGTCACACTCACACCCTTACAACATAGAAGCAACAACCTGAAGCGAAAAAAAAAAGGAAAATTTAGGTGCGCGGATCTGAGTCGGATCGCCCAAGTTGCACCAATTTAGATGCGTGCACCTGGTGCACAGGAGAATTTGCCTATTTCCAAATATGAGTTGGTCTTCCATACTAGTTGCACGGATCTAGATCCGTGCAACTTGGCCGCCTGACCTGACCCGCTACACCTAATATATATATATATATATATATATGATTGTTGTTTCATCTTAATTTTTGCCCCAGCTCAACATCTTGCTACTCATCGCTTTGCACCCTTCTAATCAAAGCTCATCGCGATCCACCATTCTTTCCAAACCTCATCTCGCAACTAATTATTCTACTATACCTTCCAATTTTCTTCTCAATTCATGAATTCTTGCTCGAACCATTGAAATTTATTCACAAAAGGTGCAGACAACAAACATAGAAGATGAAGGTAAAACTTCAAATAATTGTGTAAAGAAATATCCAATTTTCATCAGTTTAATAACATGAAACAATTTCTAATTTCGTGTTCATAATGTTGTATAATAGGTTATAGTTCAAGTTCAAGAGAAATAGTTGCGTTATTTACTGTTGATCAGGATCAATTTCTTGATATGTGTGTTACAATATCTGAAATAAATGAAGGTAAAACACTCTCTTATAAGTATAATTGTTATAACATAAAAGTACTCATTATTCAATGCAAATATATTACTAAATACAGATAAAGGTTTCCCCATAAAAGGTAATAGTACTCACACTTAAATGTAACATTAATAAAATATAAAGGTCACACCACTATAATGTAAAAGGTATTCATAAATATGCATAAACATTTCCATTTTCTAAATTACTTAAATAATAATTTAGCTCTTAATCCTTATTTTTAAGCTATCTTTAATATCAAATTAATTACCTTTTAACCACACATAAAGGTGTCAGTAAGTTTTACTTACACAATGTTCTGTCTCATAAAAGGTGATACAAATAATACATAAAGGTCAACTAGACAATACATAAATGTCATATTATTTATTCATATATGTATACACGAGTTGTACACTTAAGATATCATTATTTTTATTTTTCAGATATAAGTGGATATCATATTGGAATAACAAGGAAAATAATTCCTGAAATGTATGAACTCTATTGTAAGCGTGTTCGTGGTATCGGATTTAGTGTTCGTAAGTCTACTAGTAGATTCTCTAGAGATGACCCCTCTATATGTCACCATGAATTTTGTGGGGTTGACCAAACACAAGACAAAGGAATCAGCAGTTTGAGTTATCATTGATAGATTAACCAAATCTGTTCATTTCGTACCAATTTGGATGACTTTTGGGATAGGCCGGTTAGCTCAGATTTATCTAAAAGAGATAATCCAACTCTATGGAGTACCGATTTCTATCTTTTCCGACAGAGATCCTCATTTTACATCTCGTTTCTGGCAGAGTGACCGCGCTGTCGCGACGCGATAAAATTAATTAAATCCTTCCTAACCTAACTAACTAGTAGATAAGACAAGTCGGAGTCGATCCCACAAGGAGTGACAATTCAACTATGCTATTTATGTTCAATTTCAAGAAAACAAGAATTATGGGGGTTCTCAGATTGATTGATAATTAACACTAAAATTAACTAAAGATCTAGAAAACAAATTAAACAAAAATCAATTGATGAAAAACATTTCAGTCAACAGTTCAGTTATCCCCCAATATCAATTATGTCTTAATCAATGTTACACCCTCTATCATATTATCATAGAATTATCACCCCTAGTCTAACAAAAAGCTCTGTTAAACCGAATCATCTGTTAAGATTAGTTAAATTAGGATAAGATCAATAATTAACCCTATTTAATATAACAACCTAGAATAAGCTCTCTAGATTTAATTCATTTAATGCATTAATTACAAAGATGACAGGGTGAACTAGACTCTAAATACACAAGCTCGATTTGATAATCTAGGATTGTGCCACCCTAAAGATACGCGACCTCTAGTTTACTACTATTGAAAATTAAACCACAACAATTATGATTCATGATTTAAAATTCTAGCAATCAATTCCAATGAAAACATCGAGAGGGAGAAACATGATTAATTAAAACATAGATATATAATTGGGTTCAAACATCCTTGTTAACCGGAATTAAGAGATTAACCGATCATTGTCTCGATCAAATCCACAAAAGTGTTGATGAATCTGTTGGAAATATTTGAAGTAAGTTTTGATGAGACAAAACTTTAAGTAACTCTAACAAGCATAACCAATCTTAGGATATGTTACTGCAACAGAGTTACTGCAGAAGATTAAAAGAACAAGAGAAAGTGTCAAAGGAAGGATACTGAAGAGAATGGTGAAGAAGAATCGGGTAAACTAACAAGGATACTTATGACTACAGGAAGCTACTGAAAGAGACCTCGCCAAAGCAGAATGTAGCGAGACAGGAAGCTACCTGGAGACCATGCCGAAAGCATATTGCAAGGGCAGCATGCTACAGAAGCCTCAAGCCACCTAAAGGAACAAGCCAGAAAAGGAAGCTCCAGAGTGAAGCAAGATGAGGAAGCTGCAAAGCAGGCATGGGAGAAAAGTCAAAGTTCCCGGTAGACACAAGAAGTTACCTGTAGAGATAAAGAGAAGAGGAACCAACCAGAAGAAGACACGTGGAAAGCGAAAAGCTGACGTGTGTTAGGAGTGCGGCGCATCAATGATGGAAATCTGTCTACCTTCAACGGGCAGATTTCACAACCTATAAAAGAGGAAGACTAAAGACTGGAGAAGTAGAGAGGGTGTACAAGAGAGAAGAGAAAACGAGCACAACAGAATATTCAAGCTCGTAGAGAGAAGCGCCAAAAGAAGAGAGAAGAGCTCAATAAAGAAGAAAGCGCAGAAAGAGGGGGAAGTTAAATAGAAGAAAAGAGAGTGTTCAGAAGAGCAGAAGAAAAGAAGAAAAGCTCGAACATTCCACACCCCAAAAGACGCACGCTCAGTCAATCAGTCCAGCAGCAAGCTTCAGCAGATCAATCTGCAAACAAAGGCCAAGCTTGCTGCACCTAGTTGAAGAAGAAGAAGACAAACTCCTTCTAAAGGACTGTCTTGGAGTACTCAGTGCTAGGAGCAGAGTCCTGCTGAGTTTTCCACTTTCTAGGAGAGAAAGTGAGGACCCTGGGTGGGTAGATTAGGATCCTGTGTGGGTCAGTGGGGAAGTAGACAAGAATCTGTATGAAGACTTACTACTTGCTTGTTAAGCGTGAGTTGTAATAGATAGGTCTATATAAATCAACTAGCTTAACAAAGGTTCCCTCTTGAGAAGAGGCAGAGAGGACGTAGAAGGATTACTCCACATTCGAACCTCTATATATCCTCGTGTCTATGTGTGCTTACTGCTTTAACTTGCATAACTCTATGTTAAGTTGCACATCTCCCACTTGGCTCTACAATGAAGCTTCCGCAAACCACTCCGATCAGTAACCTCCCAAAAGGTTACTGATCCTAGAATGAAGCCGAGAAAAAGAAAAGTTTGAAAATACAGTAGGCTTATTCATCCCCCTCTAAGCCTACTACCAGCCTTTTTGGGACCAACAAGTGGTATCAGAGCAGGTGGATTATTCATCTAAAGCTCAATGGTCAATCTGATACCAATAAGTGGTATCAGAGCAGATGGATGAACAAAAGATCTAAGCGATATATCTAGATCCCATCTGTGAAGAATCTTTCTCTGGAAAATCTCTCTCTCTCTCTCTCTCTCTCTCTCTCTCTCCCCCTCACATCATAGATCAACTCATAACCTTTTGTTTAAAAGGATATGATTGATGTGAAGACAACAAACAACTATGAAGAATGTAGAAAATCAAGCTGTGTTGTGAAGAAAAGCTGTTCAGAAGAAGGAGGATGGTGAACAGTAAGCTACTCGAAGAAAGGACTGCGAAGCAAGTAGCTGTGCGGAGAAAGGAGCAAGTGTCTACCTATCACAAAGTAGACCAACATGGAGCGGATCAAAAAGAAAGACTAGTTATTGAGTATGAAGAAGAAGCTGATACAAAGTGAAGCTGTGAAGTATGAACTATACTGAAGCTTCAAGTCTGCAGCAACAGGCAACCATGAAAGAAGATATGAAGGATGTCAAGCAAAGGAGTAAGTCCACTCCATCAACCAGACCACTCACTAGGAAGAAACAAGAGATGAAAGAGGATCTACTCTTTGCAAGTGATGATTAGGTACCTCGTTCTAATTTGCGCTTTTATTTATTGGTCCTGCTCATGCTTTATTCTGTTAAGAAATAATGTAACTATATACCAATAATCAAAGAAGCCAAAGAAAAGAATCTTCCAGAAAGTGAAGATATTAGGCTTCAAAATTTGTTGTCACTTGACTTGAAAATAGGAAGGAAGCCTGCACGATTTTATCCTTATTAGAATGCTTCACCTTATCATGCAAACCTCAAAGTTACCTAAAATAGTGCTAAAAAGTGACCCTACATTCTAAAGAAAGAGAGCCATAAAGTAAGGGGGAACTTCTAGTATAAATGAAGGTAACTCAGAGGTCAAAAAAAAAAAAAACAAATCCCTAGAGAAACCCAAATACGGGTATGCTAAATATATCTGCAACAAACTGACATTCCTTAGAGGAATCAAACAGAACAACAACTCCAAAAGGGAATAGAAAATTGTCTATCTTACTAGTATCGTGCTTCACCATTTCTATATTCTAAAGAGATACAGTAAGAAAATACCTACACACACCATCATTTTTGCTCTTTAAAAGTCTTGAAGGAGTCAAACTCTCTCTACAACAACCATGGGTTGTAAAGAAAGTCTAAGCTCCTGAAAGGAACATTAACCGTGAATGACTCATACTTTGTGTGAGTACCTATATGAGAAAACTTATTTTGCAGGTACCTCTGACAAAGGGCTACTGAATTAAGGGGGAACCATTGACAAAATGACAGAACTCTGATTATAGTATGCTACACACTAGGTTGCCGAAAACTAGGTTGCTGGATAATAGGATGCTGAAAATCAGGACGCTAGACAACAGATGGATGGATACTAGGTCGCTGAACATCAGGTCACTATACACCAGAACGCTAGACACCGATCTACTGGATACTAGGTCACTAGACATCAGAGTACATGTCATCAAGTCATGAGAAAAGGTAGAAGGACCAATCGATATTAATGAACAAGATAAAGTTCTGACAATAGTACGCTAGACACCAGAACATTGGATACTAGATCGCTGGATAACAGGAAGCTGTATATCAGGATGCTAGATACCAGGCTGACTGGAAATTAGGTCGCTGGATGACAGGACGCTAGATATCAGAATGCTAGACAGATGTTGGATACTAGATCGCTGAACACTAGGTCGCTGGGCACCAGGACGCTATAAATACCAAGATGCTGGATACTAGATCGCTGAACACCAACTTGCTGTAAACCAGGATGCTAGACACCAATATACTGGATACTAAGCTACTAGAAATCAGGACTTATCATCAGGTCACTGGATAAAGGGATCACTTGGAGGATACAAATCAGAGTAGTTACTGAAAAATCTTTTTGGTAACGTGCACGCATAAAAAGTGGATCACCTTTCCAG
The DNA here is from genome assembly GCA_005771605.1 of Scutellaria baicalensis. Lineage (NCBI taxonomy): Eukaryota > Viridiplantae > Streptophyta > Magnoliopsida > Lamiales > Lamiaceae > Scutellaria > Scutellaria baicalensis. The sequence goes on along the minus strand of CM016723.1, from coordinate 29,512,700 downwards.
AAATAGACTACCTTTTCAGAACCCTAAAAAGATCTTAGCCATATGATCAGAAGAATCCAAGGGTGGAGAACCAGCCGTTGACCACGCACCTCAGGAGTAGGAAAAGCTGTGGAAATTGCCAACACCTTTATTGGAAAACGGCAAATCAGTTAATGAGATCTTTGAAGATCTAACTGCAACAGAGAGTATCTCAAAACTCTATAAATATATGCACTCCTTATTCTTCATAAAATATATATATCCTCTCTCTCTCTCTCTCTCTCTCTTTCTTATCCTCTATGCTTCATGGAACCCGATTGTTGGAAACCCTTCTCTTCATTCCTTCCAAAGAACACATTCTCTGCAAATAATCAACCAAGCACACCACAAATCACCAAAAGTCACCTCTCACGCTTGATACTTGCTAAGCAAGCCATTCTCAGAAGATTCCATCTTCTAGCCTTTAACTCCCATCTCACCTGCAAGAATCCGCACTCAAACTCTTCTCTTCAAGGTAGGGGGATAGAGCTAAGGACCCCTCTCCAGCACCCCCAAAACGTCATCTCTTTGATGATGTCAAAAGGGGAAAGAAACTGCGAAGGGTCATGGAAGATCGAAAGACTTCCAGATGTGGAGAAAAGGAGATTTCATCTCTTCTATGAGGTGAATTCTCTTTTGAGGTGTAAGAGAATCAGAAGGAAGAATAGTTGGAGGGATGAGTGGAGATTGAAGGAGAAGGAAAGATAGCAGGAAGCTACTGGCTTCTGAACTTCTCTGTTTTCTCACTCAATCTCCAACAAACGAATTCATTCTCTCTCTCGCATCGCCTCTCACACCTCCCAACATCTCTCCTCTCTAGCCGAAAAGAAGAAACTATTGGGAGCAGGTGACTGCATCAAGTGAGGGGGAATGAAAGCATAAAGAGAAAGGAGCCAGCAGCAAGCAAGAGGAGAAAAGAAAGAAAGGAAAGAGCAAGAAGAATAGAAGAATGAGTCTAGATAGGATAAAGTACTTGATAATGCCTAGTGACCAAATAATTAGCTATATCAGCATACCAAGGACTATATGTGTGAACAGAAAAGAGATACTCATGTGAAAATTCATCTTTGAGAGGTGATGCACTTTCACTTGTAACTATTCGGCTAAGATGATCGACAACAAAATTTTCAGAACCCTTTTCTATCACGTATCTCCAAATTAAATTCTTGAAGCAAGAGAATCCATCTGATAAGTCTAGGCTTCGACTCCTTCCTCGTGAGAAAATACTTGAGTGTTGCATGATCAGAACAAGCAATTATTTTTGCACCAAGTAAATAAGACGAAATTTCTCCAAAGTAAAAACTATTGCTAAAAGTTCTTCTTTTGCAGTGGAAGTTGCTCTGTGTACTATCAAGTGTCCTCGAAGCATATTAAATTACATGTGAAGCTCTATGAACTCTTTGTCCAAGAACAACACCAACTGCGTAATTGCTCGCATCACACATAATCTCAAATGGAAGATTCAATTTGGAGGTAGGATGATGGGCGCTGATGTCAACTTCTCCTTTAATTTAAAAAATGCATCTTTGCATGTCTCATTGAATTCAAAAACCACATCTTTATGGAGTAGCCTTGAAAGAGGATGAGTGGTCTTTGAAAAATCCTTGATAAAGCGACAATAGAAACCTGTATGTCTAAGAAAGGTTCGAATTTCCCGTACACTTACGGGGTAAGGCAAAGACTTAATAACAACTATCATAGCTTTATCAACTTTAATTTCCTAGCTAGCAGAAACATGACTTAGGATAATGCCTTGATCAATCATAAAATGACAATTTTCATAGTTTAAGAAAAGGTTATTTTCTATGCATCGTTTAAGTACTTTTGTAAGGTTAGTAAGACAAGAATCAAATGTATCACCATAGATAGTAAAATCATCCATAAATACCTCTATGATGTTCTTTACATAATCAGAAAATATACTAACCATACACCTTTGAAACGTGGCAGGAGCATTGAAAAGTCCAAACGACATACGTCTATAAGCAAAAGTACCAAATGGGCATGTAAAGGTTGTCTTCTCTTTAAGCAAAAGTCTTTGCAGTATGCTTCGGCATGGTCTCTTCTAGGTGGCTTCCTGTCAGGTAGCTTGAGTCTTCGGTAACTTGCTATTTTGCAGTATGCTTTGGCATAGTCTCTTCCAGATAGCTTCCTGTAGTAAGCAGTATCCTTTTTAGTTTACTAGATTCCTTTCATCATTCTCTTCAGTATCCTTCATCTGAAGCTTTTCTCTGTCGTATCTTTCTGTAGTAACCTCGTTTCAGTAACCTTATAAGATAGGTTCTGCTTAGAGATTTGAGGGTTACTATTCTATGGTTTTGTCTTATCAAAACATACTTAAATATGTTATAACAATTTCCCCATTTTTGATGATGACAAAACCTTTACAGATAAGATCAAAAGGTCATAATCATTTAAGCACAGAAAACAGATATAAGATATAAAAACGTAGAACATGCTGCTTTCATTAAACCACATACAAGTCAAAGAGAAAGGTCACAAGGAGTGAGCTTTAGAGAACAAAAGATATTTTATATAGATAAAATATTTACAATACAACGCAGTAAGCAAAGTACATTGTAAATATTCTATCTTGGTTTTCTGGCTCATTCTTTTTTCTCTTTCTCTTACTCTTTCATTTCTTTCTTTTCCCCATTAGCTTGCTACTAGCTTTAATCTTCTATCTAGCTTTTCCCTCTTCTATGCAAGTTCTTGCTCCCAGTTAGTTTTCTTCTTTGATTATAGAGATGAGTGCAAAAAGGCAAAGAGGTTTGAAGAGAGAGAAGAGAGGTTACACACATGGGGAAAGTGAAGTAGCAGAGAAGTCTAGGCACAACAGCTTGTTGCAGCCTTTCTTCCTTCTCCTAACCTCACCAACTCCTCTGTCTGTCCCCTTCTTCTCATTCTCTATCAAGCAGAATTCATCCAACCCATGGAAGGGCTAGAATCTACTCTCCTCCACCCTTGGAAGACTTTTGATCTTCCAAGATCCTTCGAAGTTTCTTTCCCCCTTTTGACATCATCATCGAGCTGAAGCTCTGGGGTTACTGGAGTGGGATCCTTCGCTCTATCCTCCGATCTCTAAGAGGAGAACTTGGGTGCAAGTCCTTTGGAATTGAGGTGTGGGCAGTAAGCTAGAAGATCGAGTATTCTGAGAAAGATCTGCTTAGCGAGAATCAAGCGTGAGAGGTGACTTTTTGTGATTTGAGAGGTGCTTGGTTGATTATTTGCAGAGAATGTGTTGCTAAGAAGGAATGGAGAGAATGGTTTCCAATAGTCTGGTGCCATATTGTTATAAAGATATGAGAGAGTATATGAATAAAGATAAGAGTAAGGAGTGCATGTGTATATAGAGTTTGAGATACTCCCTGTTTTGAATTCAGATCTTTAAAAATCTCATTAACTGCTTCGCCGGTTTCCAATAAAGTTGTTGGCAGTTACCACAACTCTGTTTTCTGCCCCTGCATGAGGTGATTGCGTGAAACTATATATGGTCAACATCTGATTCTGCACCCTTAGATTTTTCTGATTGCACGGCTGATATCATCCTAGGGTTCTGAAAAAGATGGTCTACTTCTGATAGGGTGATGCACTTTTCATGCACACACGTTACTGAGTGTTTTTCGGTAACCGCTGGATTTGACGAGATGTAACCCACTAGTGACCTCTTTTCCAGTGACTTGATGATAAGTGTCCTGATTGTCCAGTAACCTAGTATCCAACAACCTGATGTCTAGCGTCCTGGTATGCAACGACCTAGTGTTCAGCGACCTAGTATCCTATAGCATGGTGCTTAGAGTCCTGGTATGCAGTGACCTTGTGTTCAATGACCTAGTATCCAGTAACCTGATATCTAGCGTCCTGATATCCAGCGACCTGTTATCCAGTGACCTAGTATCCAGTACCCTGGTATCTCGCATCCTGATATCCAACATCCTGTTATCCAGTGACCTAGTATCAAGTAGTCTGGTGTCTACCGTCCTGTTGTCAGAACTCCATTTGTCATTTCTTAACTTCGTCAGCGCTTTTCCCCCTGGGTTCAGTAGCTTATTGTCTAGGGTGAAATGACCTTCTTTTAGGATTTTTCAGCGTCCTTTGGCAATCATATCTTGCTTCTGTTGTTTGAGTTGCTCTTGATGTTTGAATGTTGTTTCTTGTAGCCTTCTGTCAGAGGTACCTGCAGAACGAATATCCTTCCATAGGTACCCATACGAGTATATGTCCTTTTGGGTTAATTTTCTTTCAGGAACCCAAACTTTTCTTTACAACAAACAATTGCAATAGAGATAGTTTGGTCCTTTAAGATTTTTGCCAATAAACATAGGATATAAGAAATTGGGTGTGTGCAGGTGTTTACCTACTGTATCTTTCTGGAGTATGAACTCCTTTAGATATAGATCATACAAATCATGATACCATTAAGGTAGATGGTTTTCAGAGTTACTGCTGTCTGCTTTTGGTTTCTTCAGAGAATGTTAGGTTGCTGCAGACATCTTACAGCATACTCATATTCTCAAGGTTTTATTTCCCTTGCCAACTGAGTTACCTTGGTTTGTACTATAAGTTCCCCCCTACTCTATGATTATCTCTTTAAGATGTAGGGTCACTTCCAGTACGAATTTAGGTACTCCTGATGTTTCAGTATGAGTAGTTGAAGCATTCCTTTTGAAATTAACGTACATGCTTTCCTTCTCATGTACAAGTTAACTGACCAGAATTTTTAAGCCTGTTATCTTCTTGGCTTTCTTGAATTTTTGCTCAGGATCACTTAAATTGATAGCCAGATAGAAATTCAGAGCTAACATGACATAGGATATATTAGAGCAAAAATTTAGAACGAGATACCTTGTCATTGTTGTTCTCTTTTCAAGAGATGGCTTCATCCTTACTTTCTTTTGAAGTGTGAACTGTTTGATGGAGTGTGCTTCTCATCTTACTCCTTTGCTTGTCTACTTCAACACTTTCTTTCAAGGTTACTATCTGCTCATCGCTGTTGTCTGGAGGCTCCCATTTGATCCATACTCCTAGCTTTGTTTTGTAACAACTTCCTCTTCATGTTCAACAACATGCTTCACTTTTTGGTATGCTCTTTATAAAGTAGAAGCTTGCTTCTCATGCACAGCTTCCTATTTATCAGCCTGATCCTCGACCATAGCTTGCTTTTCACCAGCTTCCTGCTTCTGAACAGCTTTTTCTTCATAGCTCAGCCTGCTCTTTGATTTTCTTCTTAGCCGCTGTTGTCTTCACATCAGTCATACTTTTCAAGAAGGCATATGATTTTTCTGATCTGTGGTGAGAGAGAGAGAGAGAGAGAGAGAGAGAGAGAGAGAGATGTTTTCAATCATGGGATCTGAATTGATCAGTTAGATCAGACGTTTCATCCATCCTGCTCTGATACCACTTGTTGGTCCCAAGTGGTAGTAGGCTTAGAGGTGGGGGGGGGGGGTGAATAAGCCTACTGTATTTTCAAATATTTCTTCACTTCAGAAGGCTTAGGTCTAGAGGTAGTAACATTTTGGGAGGTTACTTATCAGAGTTACATTGCGGAAGCTTTCTCTCATTGAAAGACCAAGTATGGAAGACATGCATCTAACATAAGATATGCAGATAGAACAGTAAGCATAGACAGACACATAGATATATAGAGGTTCGAAGGTGGAGTAATCCTTCTACATCCTCTCTGCCTCTTCTCAAGAGGGAACATTTGTTAATCTTGTTGATTTACATGGCCCTATCTATTACAACACAGACTTAACAAGTAAGTAGCAAGCCTACTCAACGCTGCTCAGAGCTATTTGCCTACTCTCTTAATTGATCCACACAGGATCCTACCCGACCCACTCAGGATCCTTACTTTCTTCTCTAGAAAATGAACAACTTATTAGGATCATGGTCCTACTAAGCACTCCTAAACAGTTCTTAAAAGGTTTGTCTTCTTCTTCAACTTGGATGCAGCAAGCTTTGGCTTTTTTTGCAGGTTGCTCTGCTGTAGCTTGCTGCAGGACTGAGAGACTGAGTATTCTAGCGTTTTTGGGGTTTAGAGTGTTTGAGCTTTCTACTATTCTTTTGATCTTCTACTTTATTCCCCCACTATGCTCTCTATTCTTCTATATGCTCTTCCCCCTCTTTTCTGCGCTCTCTCTTGCGCTCTGCTCTTTTCTTTTCTTCTCTGCGCTCTCTCCTCTCTACTCTCGTCTCTACTTTGCTCTCTCCGCTCTCTATCTTCAGTCTTCTTCTATTTATGGATTAGGAAATCTGGACGTTGAAGGTGGGTAGGTTTCCATCATTAAATGCTTTGGCATAATCTCTTCCAGATAGGTTCCTGCAGTAAGCGGTATCTTTTTTAGTTTACCAGATTCCTTTCACCATTCTCTTCAGTATCCTTCCTCTGAAGTTTTTCTCTGTCGTATCTTTCTGTAGTAACCTTGTTACAGTAACCTTACAAGATAGGTTCTGCTTAGAGATTTGAGGGTCACTATTCTATGGTTTTGTCTCATCAAAACATACTTAAATATGTTCTAACACTTTGCTACGTTGTCAAGGTTTGCTCGCCTTCTCTCGTCGGTTATCCATTCTTCTCGTGGTTTTTCCAACACAACTAGATGTGGGATGGCTCATGCATCTCCTTGTCTATCCGCTGCTTCATCGATGGCCCTGGTGAACAGTGGGTTCACCTTGGTGATCTTGGGTGGTCTATCAGTGATGACATACGAAATTTCATCATGCATGGCCGATAGATGTGCCTGCATGGTAATTTTTCAATCATCATATTATTCAATAGAAAATATAGGCACTTTATGAGAATCCATTTTTAGTATGCTATGAAAAATAATGCAAAGAGAGGGTTTTCATAAAGCAGGGATCAGGGATTGATCAGTTAGATCGGATATTTAATCCAACCTGCTCTAATACCACTTGTTGGTCCAAAGTGATAGTAGGCTTAGAGGGGGGGGGGGGGGTGAATAAGCTTACTCAAATTTCAAACTTTTTGTGAATTTGACTAAAACCTAGGTACTAAATTGTAAAATTCCAACTTTATCTAATTATAAAACAATCCTCAGACTCTCTATATATTGCTGTTAGGTTCCTGAAAATTGTAAAACCTGGAATTCAGTACCCACACTTCCTATATGTTTCATTTTCCACCCAAAAGTGTTTCTAATTTTATAATTGACCCCAAAATTATTGAGTTTATTATAGATATTATCCTATAATCCCATAAAATGCTAGATAGGCTCACAAATTATGAGAAAAAGGATATGTATAGCCCAAGCTAATATAAAATGCGATGATTTAAGCCCCTAGGATTTTTAATATCTCACACTGACGCTCGATTACACTCTTATATTAAACTCTAAGCAAGAAACCCTAGTTTCAGAGTTATGATCATACGAACTTAATTTTGAGTAAACGTTGAACCACCGATTATTAACCTTTTTAAGAGTTTGTAAGAAGAACCCTCAATATATTTTGATGACACAAAACCTGTTGTAACCTACTATGTCCTTACTGATTATTTTTTTCCCATTAGTTTTTAGTTTCAATAAGTAGCAAAGGTCTACCTGAAGGCTTCCACTATATTTCAAAGCTGCAAGCTGCATACAACATAGTTTGAAGAACTCTGCATACAGCGAGCTAATCTTGGAAGAGTTGAAGGAGCACAACTTTACTGCATGTTGCACGACTGGACACTACAAGCTCTGAATGCAGTAAGTCTGGTTACAACAATAGAGAAGAAGTTGCAGCAACTTAAGTGAGACATGTCCAGCGGGATCAACCTCGAAGGATTCAACACCCGCTACATGTTCTCTGTTGATACGAGAAAATATCAACTTCAGTTGAAGGTGCAGTGCACGACATGATGAAGTATAGAGGACAAATACAAGGACGACTAGTGAATGAGAGTTGCCACCTGGCCTGAGCAAGCACCTGCAACCTGCAACGAGAAGGACAACCGCAATTAATGGTCCTGATACAAAAGGAGCAGTTTGTCTCCTACTTTTTTAGGTGTGCATTAAATTGGGTGTACCTCAAAGATCATGAATATCAAGGAAGAAGAATGTTGAGCATCCATATCGAATCAAACAAGAATATGCTTGAGCGTGAATGGATCAAAGGCCAGGATGCAGCAGCAGAAGAAATGGGCTTAAATGAAGATGCGTGGTATGTGCACCCTTCAATTGACACATTCCAACAACTATAAAAGGAAGGAGTGAGGCTGAGAAGAAAGAGGATTGAAAATTTGAAAATCGCACTCTAAACTTTTAAACTTACAACGATTATAGAGCATAAAGAAATATCCAACTCTTTTCAGTCCCTCAGTCAACCCGAAGCAAAAGCATTCTACCATTGAAGATTCTGAGTGTTTTTGTTTCACCACAGTTGAAGATTTGTATAAACCTTTTATATGTTGTGTGTGTAGGTTGTTTATTTAGGTGTCCACAGTTGATAGGAATTAAATCATTACTGTGTGTTTTGGTCTTATTGAAGACAACATCCTGTGTGGATCCTGTCTAGTTGTTGAAATCTAAGAAGGGAGTAAGAACTTTAGTAAGGTAGTGTAGAATCCTTAGAGTGTGTTTAGTAAGAGAAGAATCCTTTAAATCTAAAGCTCTACTGGATATCCTCCTTGTGAAAGAGAAGAGAGGATGTAGAAGACTTACACCACCTTCGAACCTCTATAAACCTTTGTGTTTATTTTACTGCTTTCAGCATACATCTCTCATTATCTTGCTGCATGTATTCATATGGCTTATCTGTACATACTCTTTAACTTGTCAATTAACTTAAATAGTTAAAGACTTGTTTTATTTGCTGAACTCTTTTTCAAACAAAATTTCTGCTGTGCAAAACTCTGAAAGTTTTAGGCTGTAGCAACAAGTTTGCTCCAAGCAGAACACTTAACTGACAACTTGCTACAAGCAGCGATAGCTTACAGCAGGTTGCAGCAAAAGAAAGGTAAAAAATGAAAAGGGATAGAGGTTCATTCACCCCCCCTCTAAACCTCTGTAACCACTTGGGACCAACAAGTGGTATCAGAGCGGGTTGGGTTAAAAACCAACTCATCTGGTTGCCTACCCAGATCCACCCTTGACCACATCGCTGTTTTTATGTCTAAGTGCTTTACTGCTTTCTTTCATCATGGTATCTATGAATGCAAAGTTACCTATGTTTACTATTGAGGATTATGATGACTGAAAAATAAGAATGCAGACACATCTATCAGCCATGCACGATGAAATATCGTATGTGATCATGGAAGGAGCTACCACCATTACTAAGCCAAAGCCGGTGTTTGCCAGAGAGATGAGAGAAGAAACCGCTCAAAAAGATAAGGATGATGATGAAGGCGAAGTTGCTAAAATGGAGCCACCCAGGATGCAACCATATATAGAGAAGCCTAGACAAGAATGGACTGCGCAGGATAGGGAAAGATCCAACCTGGATAACATCGTAAAGAACGCTTTATTTCTTATCTTTGACAAAGGAACCTTCAGCAAGGTGAAAACGTGCAAAATAACCAAAGAAATATGGGATAAACTGGAGCAGATTTGCGAAGGAACTGAGCTAACCAAGGATAACAAGATCTCTACTGCCACTCAGAAGTTTGAACTGTTTGAAATGAAGACAAACGAAACCTTAGAGCAACTCGACCTGAGATTTATAGGAATAGTGAATGAGCTCGAGTCCCTGGGAAAAAACTACTCACAAAAGAAAAAAACATGAAAGTTTTTAGGGCGCTGCCAGTAGAGTGGGACAGTAAAACCACTGCTATGCGTGTCTCAATGAATTTGAAATCAATGAGTACGTTCAATCTTTTCTCAGATCTCAAGTCGTTTGAATTTGATATCAACAGAAGGAAAAAGAAAAAGGAGGAGGGCAATAGTAAAGTCACTGCCCGTGCTCTAAGAAGCTCTAAGGAGAACACTGCTGTAACCAAGCCAGCAGTTACAGCAGGATTTGCTGCAGTTGCAGAAGATGACATGGCGCTGTTTCTAAAGAAATTCTCAAAGTTTATGAGAAAATGCAACAAGTCAGGGGGAGACTTTCCTCGAAGGACAAACTTGCAGCAGCCGCCACCGCAATAAGGTCAACAATCCCAGGATACAACAGAGTTAAGAGACTTATGCTACAATTGCAGAAAACCTGGACACTATGCACAAAACTGCCCTCATCTTGTTGTCACAAATTAAGAAAAAGAAAGAACAAAGATGGAAAGACAAAAATTGAGAGCACTGCTAGTAGAAACTGAGAAGGCTAAAGGAGCAAGCACATCCACTGAAGTTAAAGAGGAATCCTCATCTGAATCAGACTTAAATTAATCCACCTTAGAGGACGAAGCAATGATCTGCCTGATGGTGCAAACTGAGGAGGATGCATAAGAAAAGGTACTCTTTAAACCTGTCTCTTCTAAGTCTGATGATATTAGGATGGATAACTTTGTAAGACAGCTCCTTAACGACTTTGATAAAATCAACTCAGAAAATGAGACTTTGAGGAAAGAGAATGAGTTGTTTAAGCAAGAAAGCAAGAAGCTCGCAGAATGGAAGTATGAGAAGGAAATTATGGAAAAAACGAGTGAGAACAAGAGCAAGGAGTGTGCTAAACTAAAAAATAGAGTAAGGGAACTTGAGATCGAAGTGATCAAGCTTAAATCCACTATAAACTTGTTCAGCCGGGCCTTAAAAAAATCAAGAGATTACATAAGTCAACAAAAGACACTGGAAGCTAGACTCGGGATAGGATACATCAAAACTGATGAACCCCGAAAGAAAAATCAAGTGGAGATCCGAAATTCATCATGGGAGAAGTTCTATTTCTCAATGAAAAAATGGAGATGCTGATGGTTGAAAAAGGTACTCCTAAGTGTGATGCTGTAACCATAGAAACAAAGAGTGCTGAAAGCTACAACATACAACAGAGTGAAGTTGGTACTGACAAAACTAAGATGCAGCGAACAACAAGATTGCAACACACCAAAAAGAAATGAGGAAGTGAAGTTCGATAAAGAGACTGGGATTTTATAAACACATCCCTATTCCCTAAGGATAGAAGCAAGATCGAACCTGATAATGCAAATAAAGATCCTAAATCTAACTCTCTAGGACCCGTACGTGTATGGGTTCTTAAACCTGAATGATCATCTTGCAGGTACAGTCGCCAGGAAGCAGCGAAGACCCATGGTACATTGATAGTAGCTACTCAAGACACATGACTAGCGACAAATCTTCTCTGAGCAACTTCAAAGAATGCAAAGGACCAAGAGTGGTGTTTGGGGATAACTCTAAGGGAAACACCTTGGGTACTGGAAGATTAATGATGTGTCATATGTGAAAGGTTTGAAGTATAACTTGCTGAGCATTAGTCAATTTCGTGACAAAAGAGCATATTGTGGAGTTTTTCCAGGACTAGTACCTAATCAAAGATGCATCAATCAAATAAGTTAAGCTTCTAGGAACTAGGAAAGGGAATGTATATCTTGTGGACTGAAACTCTTTGACAATACCAACATGCTTTATTGCGAAAGGCTCACCAGAAGAAAGCTGGTTATGGCACAAGAGGATAAGTCATCTGAACTTTAAAACAATCAACAATTTGGCCAGGAAAGGACTTGTGAGAGGATTACCCAAGATTTCATACAAAAAGGAAAACATATATGGAGCAAGTCAAAAGGGAAAACAGATCAAGGTATCCTTCAAAGAAAAGATGCAGCGATCATCACTCAAAATCTTGGATTTGTTGCACATGGATCTCTTTGGTCCCATTGATCCTACAAGTTTGAGCTTGAAGAAATACTCCCTTGTAATCATTGATGATTACTCAAGGTTTTCCCGGACAATCTTCCAAGCTAATAAGTTAGAGACGCAATCAAAGCTGTTGGAGTTCATGAAAAGGATTTAGAATGAGAAGAACTCAAACATAGTGAAAATCAGGACTGACAGAGGCACTAAGTTTACTAATAAATTCATTGAAAAATACAACGTAGAGAAGGGGATTCAACATGAATACTCAGCTGCAAGAACCCCTCAGCAAAATGGTGTAGCAGAAAGAAAAAATAGAACCCTTAATGAAGCTGCAAAGACAATGCTTGCAGAAGTTGCCATGCCTAAAAGATTTTGGGCTGAAGCTACTAATACTGCATGCTACACGCAAAATCAGTGCTTAATCAACAAAGAACAAGACAAGACTCCCTATGAGATTTGGTATGAATATCCTCCAAGTGTAGCATACTTTAACATCTTCAGATGCAGATGCTATGTCATGAACAATGGGAAAGAACACCTTAAAGCATTTGATGCTAAGACTGATGAAGCTGTATTTCTTGGATACTCTTCCATGAGCAAAGCTTTTTGATTCTTTAACAAAAGAACTCTCATGGTGGAAGAGTTTATACACGTGGTCTTTGATGAACCACACTGTAATGCAGCGGAACTAGAAGATTTGAAGAAGGAATCTGAAGGAATCATGCCTAAGACACAAGTTTCCTACATTGACAGTTCTCATCTTCCCATACTCTCTGAAAGGTTTGAAAAAGAAAGGAACTTGGATGCATCAACTTCAGATACTGCAAGATAGGTTACAGAAAACCAAGATGCTGCAATACAACATACAGAGAAACAACATACAGAGGAACAGGATGCAGAACCCCTTGAAGAAGGAGACTCTACAACACCGCAACCTGGAGATGTTGAGGAAAGACAGGAGTATACAGATCCAGATAGAACATGGCTAAGAAATCACCCAAAAGATCTCATCATTGGTGATCCAAAAGTTGGTGTAAGAACAAGAATAACAATTCCTCATGAAATACTGTTTGCATGCTTCATTTCACAAATTGAACCTAGAACCATTGAGGAAGCACTTGAAGACAGTGTTGGTCCCAAGTGGTAGTAGGCTTAGAGGGGGGGGGGGGGTGAATAAGCCTACTCAAATTTTCAAACTTTTCTTCTCGAAGAATACACAAGTAGTTCGTTAAAAGAACTTACTGCCTTGGAGGTAGCAGCCTTGAACATTTACCTTAAGCTTTTGAAACAGAAAGAGTTTTATGCATAGCGGAACTTTTTAAGCAACACTTCTTTTTGAAAACTGATGCAGAACTTAAAGGTGATGTACAGATGATAAGAGCATATAGGCAAGGAAAATAACAATATCAACTGAAAGCATTGTAGTAAAGAACACAACAATTTATAGAGGTTCAAGGGTGGAGTAATCCCTCTACGTCCTCTCTTCTCATTCTCAAGGAAGTACTTTGTTAGATCAAAAAGGTTGATTTACACAAGCCTCGCTTAGACAATCTAGATCTAACAAGAACTGTCAGTCTTTCCCACACAGGGTTACTGCACAGTGACCAAACTCCTCTAGCCCACACAGAGCTCTTGTTATTCTACAAAGAACGTATATACTTGATCAGGAACAACCTCTGATCATGTAACTCATTGATAGTCTAAAAAGAAAGATTTCTTTGACAACACAGGCAACAAGCTTAAGAATGATGAGCTCTTTAAGGCTGAAAGTAGCTTGCTGATAGACTGGACTTGAAACTTCTAATGATTTGAGAATATTTCGTTGGATAGCTTGAGTGCTTTGTTTGAGAGAGTTTCAGGTGCATTTCTTATGCCAGTCTTTCAATATTTATAGTCTTTCAATATTTATAGGTGATTAAAATATTTATCCGTTGGAGAGAGAGAGCCTTCTTTGCAGCTTTTCGTAGATCGGAGTGGCAGTTTCTGCTTTGTTCGTACACTGATCGTTGAGGGTGTACGTGACTGATGCTGCTATCGCCATACCTAGTCTGACTTCTTTGCAGACTTTCTTTTTGCTTTTTACTACGTGGCATAACTTGATTGGTTGCAAATGCAGCTTGTGCCTAACGTTAACCTTATACACGCTTTTCGAGGTAACTGCTACAACATTAGGTTGCTGATGCTTCCTGATGCTTCAGTTATCTTCAGTTCTCCTTTTGTCCATCTGGTAGTCAGTAACCTTCAGTAACTTTTAGTGTCCTCGGCCAGTATCCTCTCTGAGTAGCCTGCTGCTGATATGTATTTTTGTATTTTCTCTTCGGCTTATATGCAACAGGGTCATTATGCTCTATTCTTTTGATCTCCAAGCATCCTGTTCCTATACTTAGAAATATTTTACAACAGAACCTAATACATTGGATCCTAGGCCCTAATCTATTACATGTTTTATCATTCATCAAAATCTTATACAATGTTCCTTACAGACATCAACTGGATTCAAGCAATGTAGGAAGAAATCAAGTGTGGAAGCTTGTACCCAGACCATCACATCAAGGGGTTATTGGAGCGAAGTGGGTATTTAAGAACAAGCAGGAGGAATCTGGATTAGTTGTGAGAAACAAGGCTATGCTAGTTGCTAAGGGATGTCAAGAAGAAGTAATTGATTTGATGAGACATTTGCCCCGGTTGCACACCATGAAGCTATAAGAATCTTTCTCGCATATGCTGCTCATATGAATTTCAGTGTACACCAAATGGATGTGAAAAGTGCTTTCCTAAATGGACTTCTTGTAGAAGAGGTATATGTTGAAGAACCTCCGGGATTCTACTATGATGCTGCAAGAAAAGTCTACAGGTTGCAGAAGGCACTTTATGGACTCAAACAAGCACCAAGAGCATGGTATGATACACCGTCCCTTTACCTTCTTGAGAATGGGTTCAAAAAGGGGACAATAGACAAAACTCTCTTCAGAATTCAGGATGGAATGGAAGGAGGAGCTGCTGTAGGTATACCCATGAGCACATCCATGAACCTAGATAAAGATGAAGCTGGGAAGGATATTGATGTTACAAAGTATAGAAGGATCATTGGATCTCTCCTATATCTTACATCAAGTAGGCTAGACATCATGTTTGCAGTAGGAATTTGTGCAAGATTTCAATCATGCCCCAAAGAATCCGATCTCGCTGAAACTAAAAGGATTATCGAATATCTTAAAGGGACTCAAGATGTTGGTTTATGGTATCCTAAACAAGGAGGATTCAGCTTGAAAGGATACTTAGATTCTGACTTTGCAGGTTGCAGAGTGGACAGGAAAATCACAAGTGGAACTTGCCAATTCTTGGGCAATAGGCTTGTCTCTTGGTTCTGCAGGAAGCAAACCTCCATTGCTACATCCACTGCAGAAGCTGAGTATGTTGCTGCAGGAAGCTGTTGTGCTCAAATCCTATGGATATAACAACAACTCAGAGACTATGACATTGAAGAAAAAGAAACTCCAATCATGTGTGATAACACAAGTGCCATAGCAATAACTCATAATCCTGTTTTCCACTCAAGAACCTAGCATATTGACATCAGACATCACTTCATCAGAGATCATGTTGAAATGAAGGATGTTGTACTTGAAATGATTCACACAGATCTACAGCTGGCTGATATCTTCACCAAACCTCTTAATGAAGCAAGGTTTTCAACTCTAAGGAATGAGCTAGAGATCATAAAGCTGCAATGAAGGATGCAGGGAAGAGGTTACAACGAAGCGAATGCTGTAAGATAAGGAAGGATACAGAGAGAGAGCTTGCAATAATGTGTTCATGGACAAGTTACAGAAAAAGAGACATTGGAGTAAGGGGAATACTGCTTACAGCGAATACCAAGATGCATGAATGCAGTTACAAAAAGAGACATACATACTAAGGGGGAACTATGGTACATACAACAAGGAGGTTCTGCTCAGGTTACAACATTTACATGCATGCAACACATGTCTGCACATTAAACACTTAGTACTCAAAGGAATCAATTTTTGGTGTATAATGCTGAAACCTCGGATAAAATAACAGTCATGATTAAGAGCGAAATATGTACTTTACATTTAATGCAAAAACACTTTTGTGTCAGTAATTACAGGCACGCGCGTAAGCAACTATTCAACTTATACCTTATTTACGAAAATGCCACTCCGTATTTTTGAATGGATCACTGGATGAACGACACGTCAGCAGAATAGAATGACTTTATCACTTGATCGATTCAAATTTTGGGAAGTTTCCAACAAAACTGATCTTCCTCATTTTGCAAAGATCATTCTTACTCAACCACTCAAACTTATCCTCTCTCTCTCTCTCTACAAAAACCTCTCAAACCCTAAAACTCTTGAACATCTTTTCTCAATGGCCCTCCTTGTGAAGAACGACGTTGTTGTTGAAGGAAGAAGCTTAACTGCCACTATAAATACCTTTAACAAGTCCTCAAGAGACCTGGATGCTCTTCTGAACATCCAGAGAAGCTTTAATGAGCATACTGGACTAGGGTATAGTGAGGAAGCTTTTATCTCATATTCAGAAAGAACAAGAGCACCTAAGTTTGTACTTGAAGAGACCCTTTACCTAGAAGAAAAGATCATACAGATGGGGGAAACTCCCATTACAAACCCAGGTAGTTCCAAAGATAAGGGAAAAAGACATCTCTCTGAAACCAGATGGAGTAAGCCTACAGAAAGCAGACAGCTACAACACAATCAGTATACTGCCAGTTGTAGCAAGCAGCAACATTAAGGTTGGTTTCAGAGGAAGCAACCTATACCTGTTAGTCCTAAGACGTACAATCAAGTGCTCCAAAAAAGTACAACAAAAGACCACACCGAAGTGGAATAGGTTACTCACAATCACACACTGCATAATTTCCCTAGGTTACTGACAGAAGAAGGAAAACCAAGCAAGCTTGCAACAAATCAATTGTTGTAAAACAGATTTGAGTTCCAAATAAGACTAACTTGAAAGGACCCGAACAAGTATGATTATCCAAAATTAAGTGATATTTTTACAGGAACCTTTGCCAGGGAGCAGTAATGAAGTATGATACATTGATAGTGGATGCTCCAGACATATGACTGGCAACAAATAACTACTGACAAGCTTCGAGGCCATAAAAGGACCTAAGGTGGTATTTGGAGATCACTCCAAAGACAGCACAAAGGGAATTGACAATCTAGTGAAAGGAAGCACATGCATCAAGGAAGTATCTTATATGAAAGGACTGGAGTACAACTTGCTAAGCATAAGTCAATTATGTGACAAAGGATACTTAGTTGAATTCACAAACAAAAAGTGTCTCATCTGGA
This sequence comes from Scutellaria baicalensis, assembly GCA_005771605.1. Lineage (NCBI taxonomy): Eukaryota > Viridiplantae > Streptophyta > Magnoliopsida > Lamiales > Lamiaceae > Scutellaria > Scutellaria baicalensis. The sequence goes on along the minus strand of CM016723.1, from coordinate 29,495,593 downwards.
ACAGTAATTCTCAAGAATTCAAGCTCACTGGAACTAGAAAAGAAATATCTATGTTGCTGACTGGAACTCTGTAAAGATTGCAACTTGCTTCATTGCAAAGAGTACTCCGGAAGTGAGCTGGCTGTGGCACAAAAGGATGAGTCATTTGAACTTCAATACAATCAACAAACTAGAAAGAAAAGGCTTTGTCAAAGGTCTACCAGACATTATCTACAAAAAGGACAACATTTGTGGAGCAGCCAGAAGGGGAAGCAAGTCAAAAACACCTTCAAGAGCAAGCTCAAGAAGTCAACTGACAGAATACTTGACTTACTCCACATGGATCTATTTGGACCAGTAGATCCCATTAGCATAAGTAGAAACAAGTACTCACTAGTTGTTGTAGATGACTACTCAAAACTCACATGGACACTGTTCCTAGCCAAGAAGTTAGATACTCAACAAAGGCTGCCTGAATTTTCGAAAAACATTCAGAATGAGAAGAGCTTGAGCATAGTGAAGATCAAAACAGACAAAGGAACTGAGTTTACCAATAAATTCATTGAAAATTACTACTCTGAAAATGAAATCAAGCATGAATACTCAGCAGCAAGGACACCACAACAGAATGGAGTAGTTGAAAGAAGGAACAAAACCTTAAAGGAAGCAACTAGGACCATGCTGGCAGAAGCTGGAATACTCAAAAGATTTTCAGCAGAAACAACCAACACAGCATGCTATACCCAAAATAGATGCTTGATCAATAAGGATTTAAATAAAACAACATATGAATTGTGGTGGTTATTCACCAAATGTATCTTACTTCCATATTTTTGGTTGCAGGTGTTATATCTTGAACAATGTGAAAGAATATTTGAAGACTCTTGATGCTAAATCAGATGAAGGGGTATTCTTAGGTTACTCCTCAGTAAGCAAAGCCTTCAGTATCTTCAACAAAAGAACCTTGATTGTAGAAGAATCTATGCATGTGGTTTTTTGATGAATCGCACTGCAGTAATACTATTGATGTGGAAGAATTAAGAGAAAAAGTGGATAAGATCAACATCAATAGCAAAAAGGTTCAAATATAGATGTGGTTCAATCCAATTTGCTGAATGAAGACAATGAGCAAGTACAAAGTAGTAAGCAAATTGAGGTGATACAACAACCAGCGGGAAAGGACAAGCAACATGTAGAAGTACAGGAACCTGAAAGATAGCTACAACCAATGGAAACCCAACAACTAATGGAGAAAGAGCAACTTGCAGTCAGTCAACAAATCATACCAGATGATGAAGCAAGCAGAAACTGGCTAAAGGATCACCCAAATGATCAAATTATTGGAACAACAAGAGAGCCAAACAATAGGAAGCTATGTTTGCATGCTTCATATCACAAGTTGAGCCCAAAAGCATAAAAGAAGCACTAGAAGATACCAACTGGATCCAAGCTATGCAAAAGGAATTAAATGAATTTGAAAGGAATCATGTTTGGAATCTTGTTTCAAAACCAACTCATCAAGGGGTTATAGGAACCAAATGGGTGTTCAAGAACAAACTGGATGAAGAAGGAGTAGTGGTCAAAAACAAAGCAAGATTGGTAGCAAAAGGTTACTTCCAAGAAGAGGATATAGATTTTGATAAGACCTTTGCTCCAATAGCTAGACTTGAAGCTATAAGAACTTTTCTTGTCTATGCAGCACAAGAATTTCAATGTATATCAAATGGATGTGAATAGTGCATTCCTCAATGGACTCTTAGTAGAAGAGGTATATGTGGAGCAACGTCATGGATTTGAAGATAATAAAGAAATGAAGGTGTACAAGCTAAGGAAAGCTCTGTATAGATTGAAGTAAACTCCAAGGGCATGGTATGACACTTTGTCACAGTATCTTCTGGATAATGGATTCAAGAAGGGCAAGGTTGATAAGACCTTATTCAGAATTCAAGATGGAGACATTATTCTTCTTGTGCAAATATATGTGGATGACATCATATTTGGTTCAACTAACATAGATCTCTGCAAGAAATTTTCATAATTAATGCAAAAGAAATTTGACATGAGTATACTGGGGGAACTTGGTTTCTTCCTAGGATTGCAGGTGAAGCAACTTGATCAAGGCACATTCATAAATCAGATGACGTACTCAAAAGAACTGATCAAGAAGTTTGTACTAGAGTATGGGAGTAGAGTGAGCATTCAAATGGTTACCTCAACATGTATGGACAAAGATGAAGAAGGAAGCCAATGGACATAACCAAGTACAGAAGGCTGATTGGGTCACTACTATACCTTATAACAAGCAGACCAGACATTATGTTTGCAGTAGGCTTGTGTGCAAGATATCAAGCATAACCCAAGGAATCTCACATGTCTGCAGCAAAGAGAATCATAAGATATCTCAAAGGGACACAAGAAGTAGGCTTGTGGTATCCCAAGGATGGTAGCTTCAAACTGATAGGTTACTCTGACTCTGATTTTGCAGGATACAAAATAGACAGGAAGAACACAAGTGGAACATGTCAATTCCTAGACAACAGACTTGTTTCTTGGTTTTTACAGGAAGCAGACATCCACAACTACCTCTACAGCAGAGGCAGAATATGTATCGCAATTGTACGGTGTCAACTATAGATAGGGCGAGCAATGTCGATCCCATAGAGACTAGTGAATTAGAACAATGTTAACTACCTAATTAATTTACTTAATTTTATCTAGGTGACCGAATTGAGAGAATTGAATATAATTAACCTATGTCTAGAAACAAATAAATGGAATAAAATATGGAACAAGTAAATTGTCAAGAAATATCAAGATTTATACAAGGATCCAAAGACAACGATTTCATTCTACTTCAATCAAGTTTACTAATCTAGCAAAGATCAACCTCAAATCCAATTATTTTAAGTGAGCAATCACGATTGTAGATTAACCTCTCTCTCGATCAACCTAACCCGTTGATTGATTATTAATGTCTGTATATACCTCGCAGTTAATAACTAACTCCCAAAAGCTCCTAAGATCGTATTCTCACCCTAATTATTTACCAATGTCTCGATCTAGACAATTTAATTGAGTCATGCATTCTCAAATCTATAATCAGATATCTTCTCTCGATCTCAATCCAATTAATTAGAGCATGCATAAATTTGGCCAGAACTCATACATGGAATAAGCACAAGGAAGCATGAGTAAATTATCATGGATTAGAGGAAAAATTAAAACTAAATATTCAACAAGAAATCCATAGAACTACTCCCGTGTCCTAAGATCATGAGACCCCCAGCCAAAAATCATGTTTGTAAAGCAAAATAAATTACAAAATGACATGATCAAAACTAGAAATAAATCAAAGAAAAGCTTATTGAATTTGTGATCGTTGATTGCTCCTCTTGACTCTTGAATCTTCCAATCCTTGCTTGCTCTCAAGATGTGGATGAATGCTTGTTGAATTTTGGATGTGTATGGATCTTTTTATATTTGTCTCTGTCTTCTCCTTTTCCCAAGTCCTACTTTGTATTCAAGTAGGTGAAAATCGGACTTGGAACAAGTTGTATCCAAATAGGAGTTCAAACAAGCTTAAAAACCCGTGACCCAACAACCGACCCGGCCAAGTGACTCGGGTGGCCCAGAATCCTGGCTTTCATCCTCGATTCGGCCCTTTTACGCTCAGAATTGGGCTTCAACTTCTTCATGAAAGTTGTGGCCCTTCAAGTTACCTATCCAATGCCACTAATTTCAGCCAAATATCAGTTTATATACTAAGTTATACCCTATTTACTCAAGCCCTATCAAGACGAAAATAAGGATATTCTTGCACGACTTTCAACTTCTTTTACTTTCAACATTGAAGTTGTAGAACTCCCTCTTAGCTTTTCAACAAGATAAGAAACATTGAATTTGGACTTCTATAGCTCGAAATATGATTTTCTCCCATAATTGCACGTTATCGACTTCCTATCTCGACTCCAACTTGGCGTTAAATTCCATTGGACTTCCATTTTGTGCTAAAACCTATCAAATTCCTTTAAAATCAAGCAAAAACATGAAATCTTAAAAGGATAATGAAATCTAAATAAAATCCCACTATTGCATGCTTTTCAACACAAAATGATATGAAATTAAGCCCTAAAATGCATCAAATAATGAAGTTATTAGACTCAGTAAGCATTCCAATGGTTATCTCAAGAAGCATGGGAAAAGATGAAGAAGGGAAGCCAGTGGACATAACCAAGTACAGAAGGCTGATTGGGTCACTGCTATACCTTATAACAAGTAGACTAGACATTACGTTTGCAGTAGGCATGTGTGGAAGATATCAAGCAGCACCCAAGCAATCTCACATGTCTGCAGCAAGAGAATCATAAGATATCTCAAAGGGACACAAGAAGTAAGCTTGTGGTATCCCAAGGATGGTGGCTTTAAACTGGTTACTCTGACTCTGATTTTGCAGGATGCAAAATAGACAGGAAGAACACAAGTGGAACATGTCAATTCCTAGGCAACATACTTATTTCTTGGTTTTTAGAGAAAACAGACATCTATAGCTAGCTATACAACAGAGGTAGATTATGTTGTTGCAGGAAGTGGCTGTGTTCAAATACTCTGGATGCAGCAACAACTAAGAAACTATGACATTATTGAGAAACAAACTCTTATAATGTGTGACAACACAAGTGCTATAACCATCATACACAATCCAGTTTTTCATTCCTGGACAAAGCACATTGATATTCGACATCACTTCATACGTGATCATGTGAAAAAGAAAGATATATAACTTGAGAATATTCATACCGATCAGCAGTTAACTGATATTTTTAAGAACCCCTATGTGAAACAAGGTTTTTCTTTTTAAAAAATGAACTGGGCATCATAAAATCACATAAGAAGGAAATCATAAATTAACGGGAAATTCTGGTTTTATATCTAACATTTTGTGTAGCTGGAGCAACCTATATGGTTACTTTGCAGGTTACCCCTTTGGAAGTTAATGCAGGAAAGTAGTTGTATCACAAAGCTTAATCCAAAAGAACATGTATTGAAGAAGTATTTATTTATCCAGGAGTTATGCACAACAACCTTAAAAGGAATTTAAGGAAGCAATCAAAGCAAGAAGTGTAAGCAATCAAGATCATTTAATGCGGGAAAACAACTTTTTCAGAAATTATCGGTGAATCTTGCAACTAAGTCCCTGAACTAATAACTTACTAAGAAGAAAACCCCGCTAAAAAAGGCTCAATCGTCATATCGTGCGTCGGTTCAACTTAGCATGTTGAAACAGGCTTTGGACACTAGTTTAGTGGAAACTAGGATAAGACATAGGCCCCTGCCTATCTAGCCAGGTGAAGGCTCTTCCTGTAGAACAACGACCGCTGAGCAACCTCTAGTTGTTCAGCCAATTAGTCAGAGGATTCCTTTACCACCAGCGTCTAAATATGAATCCAGCGGGGCATTCAGTCAACTGGTGGACATTGAGACCCTTCCTGATGAGGAAGTGGAAGGCTCAGATGTCGCATGAACTATCCTTGTTCTTCAGGATGTTCCTGCCACCTTCGAGAAAGTTGATTCACTAATGATGAAGCCGCCAACTACTCTGGAGGTTGAAAAGTTGGAAGTCCTTGCGGTTGGTGCAGTCCTAGAAGAAACGCTTGAAGTAGCAATTGCTAAAGGAAGAACCTCTATGCCAGTACCCTCAGATGATCAGGCACAGATGGAAGTTGATATGACGGCTGAGGAAATTACTCCAATAGAGATGGAGGGAGTAATTTATGAGGATCATGCGAATTATGGTGAGATGATTGCAGAGGAGACCGCAATAGAACAAGCTGCTAACATAGAGCCTACTGTTAAAGAAATTCCAGCGGGTCAGGCTGCTCAAACAGAACCTACTGCTGAAGAGGCTGCTCCTAAAGAGCCTACTAGTGAGGAGTTTACCAACTTAGAGACTTCGATAAAACAGAAAGAAGTTGAGGAGGCGCCTTTGAAGGAAGGGCCTTCTAAAGAAGAAATAAGGAGGATGCAGGCCTGGAAGGGAGACACTACAAGAAATTCTCTCATAGACTACACCCCTAAGACATGTGTTTTGTCAAAAAAACTCTTGTTGTAGCTGAAATTGGCGTTGTCGTAGATAAAACCTTTGTCGTAGACTGCAAAAATGCTCTCATAGACAAGGGTTTTTAGTTGGCGTTGTCGTAGAGGCGAAGTAGTAGGGTAAAATTGATACCTAAGACAACGGTGGTGACTTGAGGTTGTCGTAGAGGCGAAGTCTTAGATTAAAATTGAGCTCTAAGACAATGCTTACGATATGAGGTTGTCGTAGAGACGTAGTTATTGTGCCCTAAGACAACACTTATGATACGAGGTTGTCGTAGAGATGTAGTCATTGTATCATAAGACAACGGTAACTTTTTAGAGTTGTTGTAATATCATAATAGCGATGTTGTAGACTAGTTAAATTAAATTTCTTTTATTACATTTACATTACATATAAAGATCTAAAAATTACTAAGGTAATATTGACCCCAAATTGAAAACCCTAAATCCCTCCCTCCTCCCCAAGCCTCCGCCGCCGACATCGTTACTGCCGCAGCGCCACCTCCAGCCCTCGTCGCCGCCTCCTCCCCACGCCTTCTTGGCCGTCATCGTCGCCGCTAATGTCCCTCGCCGCGCCCATGGGTTCTTAGCCTCTTCCAAGACCTCACAGCGCCGCCTCCAGCCCTCGTCGCCGCCTCCTCGCCCACGCCTCCTCATCTGTCATCGTCGCCGCCAACGTCCCTCTCCGCCACTGCCAATGTCATCGCCGCCACCAGCCCTCTCCGCCGCTGCCAAGTCCCCAGCGTCCCTTTAAGCCCCTACCAAGACCTAGCAGCGCCGCCCCCTCCCCACGCCTCCTTAGTTGTCATCGTAAGATATAGAATTTTGTTTGAGAACCTCTCTTGCGATGTGGTATTTCTTGATTTGTTGAAACTGAGTTTTCTTTTTATCTCATCACATCATGTCTTGCAGGTGTCAATGTTCAAGAAAAACTATGACCATCTAACGAAAGACACTTACTTCGGCATGTATAAGGAATCTACCCGAGGCAATCTAAATTACTTTTGACCTATGGGAATGGGAAATCAGCTGCTCGAATACAAGATCATCTTCGCCCAAATGGTGCACACAGATGGCACAATTACATGAAAACCCCCAAGTATATATTTACATGCTTATCTATAACTTTAGCATAATTTACTAATATGCATCAATTTGCTGCATATGATACATTTTACACACTGCATCATTTCTTCTTGTCATTTCTCTTCTTATGGCATGAGAACCATACATCTATTCTCTTAATTGGCTTTTAACATATAGTGTTGCACCACGGTTGACAGTGAGATCAAATTGGAAGAGGCTGCTGTCTTGCATTATACATATTCCAAGTTCTCGGACTTGACTTCTAGGCGGGATCGATGTGGTTGTAAGCCTACAAAGGATGACGTCAAGCGATGCTTTATGTTGGAATTTGATAGAGCTGTGAGTGTCATACACTTTAATTATTGTTGTTTGCAGTTCTCATTTTCCTGGTAATGGTCAAAACAATGCATCCATCCAAATTTGTTTTAGGAAATCATATCAGTAGATCTTGTTAGTATAAGCTATATTGCTACTATCTTCAGGGACTTGTAAGCTTATGTTTAGGCATGTTCCATGGTTAAAGGTTCTTGGAGAACTTTGACAAAACACACATTTCCTCTAGCTAGTGTTTTAAAAGGACTAAAAGCATGTTTAGATTTAAGTACTCTAACAACATCCAATTAAGAAAATTGATATACCATTCGTTGAAATTAATGTTTCGTACACTGCAGTGGAATTGCATGAATGGGATATGGAAAATGAATTTTCTCATCGCTAATCAAACTCTAGATATTGTTCTGCTTCTTTGTTTTTTATTCCCAGAAGATTCTATTGTGTTATATATTGCTGTCATTAAAGGGTAGTCAGGGTGCCAGTTTATATAATTAAATGTATTCCATCATATGACAGATGCAAATTAGCAGTAAGCTTACCATGGTGTTTAAGTAGTTCTATTTCTTTTTACTATTTTTTGTCTCTAATATTTCCGTCCTTTTTGCTAACCGTTACATGTTCTTAATGTCCATTTATGGGATACTAATGAAAGCTTTTTGTTTCTGGAGGTTGGTGTTTGAGCTCTTTAATAGCTGATGAAACATATTTATTCTCTTGCATTTGAATTGATCAAATGATCCCTAATTTCATTTTTCATTCACAGGTGAATACTGCTTTTGTTAGAAAGCAGAGAGCTAGATTGGGGACTGAAGTAGTTGCTTGGAGTAAATGAGTGATTGGTGAAGCTGAAAAACCGATCGTTATTAGCGGTCCTTCGGGTGTTGGTAAGGGCACCTTGATTTCCAAGCTGATGGAAGAATTTCCATACATGTTTGGATTTTCAGTAAGCCACACAACCCGAGGTCCAAGGAATAACGAGCAGAACGACATCTATTACCATTTTACTGAACGTAGTGTGATGGAGAAAGATATAGATGATGGAAAATTTCTTGAATTTGCACATGTTCATGGACATCTTTATGGAACCAGTGTAGAAGCTGTTGATATAGTTGCTGAGGAAGGGAAGGTAAATTCCTTGCATTGACCATTACTGATTTACAAATCGCTAAAGATTTTCATTCTTGTGGGGAAGCATGTATTTTTCTTATTCTAGTAGAAGATTTTAATCATGGTATCGACCAAGTGTGTTTGTATCAGCATGATTCTTTATGTTGTAAGCTTAAAAGACAATTTCATGTGATTTCGTGTAGCGATGCATCCTTGACATTGATGTTCAAGGTGCAAGATCCGTGAGGGCTAGCTCTCTGGAAGCTATTTTTATCTTTATCCGTCCTCCCTCGTCTGAGGAGCTTGAGAAACACCTTCGTGCTAGGTGGGATAGGCTTAAGACATGTTGCGTTATGTCACCTTACATGCCCTTTTTATTAACATATTGTTAATTATGCGAACAGGGGGGCTGAGAGTGAAGAACAGATCCAGAAGCGACTCCGAAATGCTAAGAAAGAAATCGAACAGGGTAACGAACCTGGCCTCTTTGATCATATTTTAGTTAATGATAACCTTGAGACTTGCTACGAGAATCTGAAGGTGAGTTTTGCTCATTTATACTGAATTTTACATCTTTTAGAGGAATGTTGAAAACAATATCTTATGCATTTTAAAGGAACTTTTGGGCCTTACAAATGCTGCCAAGATTGCCAAGAAATCAGGTTAGTTTACTCCACAATGTGTTGTTTAATTTCTGACTACTTCTGTCCTAATTAATAGAACTCGACCTTCTAAATTGGTTCAATGTCCTGATCTAATAACAGAATTGGCACATGTTCCTCTTAAACACATGGTTTCGAGAAGTGATCAGAAGATCTTGATAAACAACACGTAAGTTTCTATATGCTTAGGAAACCAGAACTCCATGGTTTTATACTTTCTAGTTGTGGTTTCTCAATATGATGCTTTATGAGCATAAATTTAGCATCTGTGCCATCATTAGCTTATCCACATTGCATTTGTCAAATGGCATCTTCAAGTCCCATTATCACTATGTTTTTACAGCATTATACATTGTGAGGCTTAACTTAATAACATGATGATTTTTGCTATTATTAGATTGCCCAGGTATGAGCCAAATGTCGTACGCTATGCCCTTGCTGTTGATACTTGTGGTTTTGCCCTTGCTGTTGATACTTGTTTGTTTATGTAAAGTTAGATTGCTCCCATTGTTGAGGAAGTAGAATTCTAAGTTCATGATTGTTTATGTTGCTTCCATTGTTGGTCATCTGATGATTTGTTTTGTTTTAAATGATTATATTTTGTGACTATATTGTTGGTTTTTCGTGAATATGATGTGCAGATTACGGTGGAGGCAAAATCATTGTAGGATTTGATTCGTTGGGGATCTCCGGTGATTCTTGGAGATTATATTTGTAGTCATGGCTTCTTGATGGTTCTCTTGATGTTTTTTGGATGGTTCTTGATGTTTTTAGATGATTCTTGTTACTTTTGGATGATTATTGATGTTTTTGGATGGTTCTTGATATTTTTGGATATACGAAGTATTGTAGTTTTTGGATGTTTTTGATGCTGTTTTGTTTTGGCT
>CM016723.1:29439678-29478406 GCA_005771605.1 Scutellaria baicalensis | reverse complement strand
ACCGATCTGTTTATTATTTTTCGGTGTGTTCGCCTCAAGTCGTCAATGAATGATTTTAAAACAGTTTCTCCAATTATCCAGGCTCACAAATGCATATGCATTTCAGTTGCAATGAAGAGATAAAATTTTGGATAAAAGTCGATGTAGTAAAAGTGTGTTCAAATATACTTGCAAAGAGATTTTAACTTATTTCGAATTTTCTATTTGTGACATTAACCAGGAAATGCAATTTCAGCTCGATTTATTTAGCTGAAGTTTTATAAGGGGGTGTGCTTTGATGCACAAACACTTTTCTAAAATATTTCTGTATTCTAATGGCAGTCTGGCGAAACAGTTGATCGTGATTCTTGTGAGAATGAGTTCATGATCACCCTATGTTATTAGCAGCAATGATTGTTGGAAGATTTAAATGTTAAAATATACCCTTCTTTAACAACTTAAGCTTTTATAAGAGGCGGGCATCTAACATTTCATTTCAAAAAAGAATTTTGATGTCCTATTAGATGCATCATTTTCTCTATGTTATATTAGTAACTTTGGTATTTGGTGTAAAAGGTGGCATTCATTCCATATATCACAGCTGGTGATCCCGACCTTGCAACAACTGCAGAAGCTCTCAAGGTCCTCGACTCATGCGGTTCAGATATTATTGAATTGGGAGTGCCTTATTCTGACCCTTTGGCTGATGGTCCTGTTATCCAGGTTTTTACATGTGGTTAAGTGTATTCTTGTCGTAATTCTTATATAATGTAGTGGTTGTATTGTTTATGACCAATGCCAATTCAGTATTCTTCTTTCTTTCATAGGCTGCTGCCACACGTTCCTTAGGTAGAGGAACCAATTTTGATAAGATCATTGCTATGTTGGACAAAGTAAGTTGCTATTACGATTGTTCCATCATAAACAAAACAGAGTTAAGTTACATTAATTTAACTTAGCGATGGAGTGAGGTTATTTCATTACTCTTCGTGCTTTCTTGATGCATCTCAAACTAAGGAAACATTAGTCAATTTTCTGAAGAGATTCACCTATGGACTGGTTCCTTTTGTTCTTCATTAACCTATCGCTTAAGGATTTAAAGGAAAGACACTGTATTGTTATGTTTGGTGCTATTTTCTATTGATATCGTCTGTAGCTTAGCTATCTCTAGGCTCTAGCTAACCTCTCTAAATTGTACATGTTTTATCTTTTTTAAGGTGATACCTCAATTATCTTGTCCGTTAGCACTATTCTCTTATTATAACCCAATACTCAAACGTGGTGTGGAGAACTTCATGAGCACTTTGAAAGATACTGGAGTACATGGTAATGTTTACTTTGTAGTTTTTTTGTTTTTTGTTTTTTAATATATGATAAAACTATATCTTATTTGGCCAGCGCTGCCATTTGTAATTTCTGCACCCTTGCCTTCTGCCAGTTCATATACTAATATATTGTAGTTACATCCTGTCTAATTTAATTTAGGACTTCACTTTTTTCAGGACTCGTTGTTCCAGATGTGCCTCTAGAGGAGACTGAAATATTGAGGAAGGAAGCTATTGATAAGAATATTGAACTGGTTGGCTTCCTCACAAAAAACTAATTCCTATCATGAATTTTTTTTTCCAGTTTCATTTGCTCCATCTGGTTGCTCCATGGTTAACCAAATATCCTAGGGATTATTGTAAATGGTGAATACTTTTTTCCACTAATTTCGTGTTAACGGTCGGTTCCTTTTTCATATGTTAGGATAAGAAAATAATTTTTAAGTCTTTTGTTAATGCCAAAAAATTTCTATGGATAATATGCTGCCTTTGATGTAAAAATTTCTATGTTGCTCTTGGATCCCTTTGGTGATGCTAGATTAGAAGATTTGCAGCTTAATTTTTTCCAAGATTTTGCGGAGCGATATGGAAGCAAAATTGTCAAGTGTTTTTCACTTAAGCCTTGTTCTTAGAAAAGAAGAGAAAAACACATTATATCTTGAGTGGCATTCTCTATTTATCTTGATAAGTTCACTGCATTAGCAACTAAGCTGTTTTCATCTTTGCATTTGTGGTCTTAGTAGGCTGTATAATTTTTGGGGTTCATTGCTTGATCCTTTCTAGCTTTTGATTGGCAGGTGCTGTTGACAACACCCACTACTCCAACAAAAAGAATGCAAGCCATCGTTGAAGTATCGGAAGGTTTTGTCTACCTTGTAAGATTCCTTTCTTTTTTCCTTCTTGTTAAGGAGTTATCAGGGTAAAAACAGATATCTTCCTTCAACATTAAAAACTTTCTTATTATTGCCTCTTTGATTGATGTTTTCTGTAAACCAAGTAAACACATTAATGTCAAAAAAATGCATAAATATCAATCTCTTTCAAAGTCAGTTGCTGATTTTGCTCATCTCTTCGGTTTCGGTAGCAATCCGACCGTAAATTCAATAGTCATTTTCATCTTCAGATAGAATGGTGACTTCCTAATATATGTTATCAACCATCATTGGAAAACCTCAAACTAGTGAATGAATCTTCGTTGAAATGTAAAGTCAGATAGCAAAAGCAAAAACACGTGCATTTTCAAATTTCATTCACATTGTTTTTGTATGTTGGTTCTTTTTTATCATTTTGAATCAATCAAACAGGTCAGCTCAGTGGGAGTCACTGGTGCTCGAGCATCGGTCAGTGAAAAGGTTCAATCTCTTCTAAAGGAAATTAAGGAGGTAAATATATCTGTTATATCACCAATCTTACCAGAAAATATTTTATATTTTCAGTTTTGTTTGTGAAAATCATGTTCAATCACATGTCTAGTTCTCTCGTTCCTTTTCCATTTCCATCAATATACATGCAAGGGCAACCAATGATAGCAAATGTATAACCCTTCTTTTTTTTCCTTTACAGGCAACAAACAAGCCAGTAGCTGTTGGTTTTGGCATATCAACGCCAGAGCATGTCAAACAGGTCCATCTCAAACCTGATACACTTAAACTATGTTTGTTCTGGACTCAAGTGACTTTTGCCAGTTTAGATTTGGGCTGTAGAAGGATTTTGTGAGTTTGAATTTTGAAAATTTTGTATGGTAGGATTATAGTTAGATTTCATTTTCTCATTGGAAATACATAGAAAAAAAGTAGATTTTTTTTTTTGGGAATTGTAAAAAATGTAGAAAAATTGGATGTTTTTATTGGGAATTGCAGAAAAAGTAGGAAAAAGTAGTAGGATTGTAGGATTTTGCAAGTTCTGATCAAACGTATACTGGATACTGAACTAATCCAAAATCCGGTTGCACCAAGTCCAGTCCAAACACCCCCTTAAGCATCTAACGTGCGTTGTTGGATGTTGATAACTAACATATTTAGGCATACTTTGCTACAGATCTCTGGCTGGGGTGCAGATGGTGTTATTGTTGGTAGTGCGATAGTTAAAATATTGGGCAACGCAAAATCTCCAGAAGAAGGCCTAAAAGAACTCGAGAAGTTCACTAAAAGCTTGAAATCTGCATTGTTGTGATAAATGCCTTGAAGTTGAGACTCTCTAGGAGCAGTGAAACTAAGTTGGCAAAAAATATAAGCTTACAGATAGCATTACAGTTCATTTCGAGTTTTGATTCAATTCACCTACAGCATTTGATGTTCATACAATAACAATTGCGTTTGTTTCCATTAAGATGTTGGTAGCTGTTCATCACTTTCTACTTAAATTCTTTTGCACATTCTTCTTCCTTCTTCTCATTTAATGTGAGGGTCACTGCTATACTATTGCACAGAAAGCCGATTTGGATCGTCGAATTTGATTCAAAATCATGAGCTTCAAAATACTCATGATGACACAATTCCATAGATGTAGAGATCTTGGAAGTTCACAGGCACTGAGATTTGCCATCTTGAAGATCTGAAAATGTGGTGGATCAAAGTGAAAAATGGATTGTACCTTTTCTCATATATAGATATGATCATAAGAAACATATTCTCTTTCTAAAGATTATAAACCCTTCAACTTTTCATATTCTGTTCAAGAATCTTGCATAACAACTAACACTAAACTAAAGAAATGCCTAAGTGTGGGCATTGTCAAGATTAATGAAGTAAGGAAAGAAAGTATTTTTAGTATCAGTGTCATCCCATACCAAATTCTCCCACCATTCTTTGCAACAGTAAACTGTTGGCATTTCACACACATTCTGAGCTTTGAGTGGAAGCTTTCTCAACTTTGGACAATCCATAACAGCAATCTTCTTCAGACAAGGGAAAAACATAGCCTTTTCGCAGATGCTCGTCAGCTTAGGGACGTCGCGTATGGACATGGTTCTAAGGTTAGTGAACGCGTTCGTATAATCATCTTCCCTTATATCTTCCTCGCATATCACTTCTTTCATCTCTTTACAGTAAAATATATAAACCATTTCAAGCTTTGGCAGCCTCAAAAGCCAAGAAACATTCTTCAGCTTGTCACAATACCATATGTTAACACATCGAAGGTTTAGAAGGCATCCATGACTCACTTTGTTTTTCCAGATTGATGTCAAATTGGGAAGGCCATTAAGAGCAAGAATCTCTAAGTTGGGTAGCCAATACTCACCAGCCGCCTCGTTGATCGCTAAGAACTTTAAGTCGATGCAGTTGCTGATGCTAAGCCTTCGTAGTTGATCACCGTCTCCAGGATATGATGATAATGGCAACTCATATAGACCTTCACACTCCTTGATGTATAAATACTGTATGCATTTGCGCAGAAAATTGCTACATGAAACCCTGTTCAAAGCAGACAAGTCGGTTATGGTGATCCCTAGAGAGTCGAGGTTCTTCAGACATTCCAAGTCTGTGAACCGGAGGTTGCAAGAACCTCGACTATCTTGCATCTCCCAACCAGAATAACTGTAATACAAGTTCAAGACTCTCAGCTGACACAATCTTGATATTGCTTCACTTGGAATTGTTTGTAGATAATGATTTCGTTGCAGGTTCAAATGCCTCAAGTTTTCCAGCAAGCCGAGCTCTCTTGGCAGAGTACTTAACTTAGTTCCTGATAGATCAAGATGGTGAATCTCTCCTAATCTGCAGATACTTTTCGGAAGCTCTTTGATGCTCGTGAATGATACATCCAATACTTTAAGAGCCGGCATATTTTGGAAAAATCCATGGGAGATTTTGCTCAGACCATTGTTCCATTGGAGCAGTAAAGTTGACAGATTGGGACAGGTAGGTATTTCAGTTAACTCTGTGATCTCATTGTCCATTAAAGAGATCCTCTCTGCCAGCATCCACCTCTCAGAATCGGGTGCTCGTGTTAGTCCTTGACTCGCCTGCATTATGAACTTCTTCTGAGTGTTGTGCTCGGACACAAGCCATAGGACAAAACTTCTCACAACATCATGGAGCTTCACTCGTGATTCATCTTCACCCGTTTCCAAGAAGCACGCGAGTTTCAACGATCCAATAACAGCATGTCCCATGATATGCACCTTGCCATCTTCAGAGCAGTCCAAGAATCCCTCCCCCGCCCAATACTCAATGAGCTGTTCTTTCTCAATACTATAATCTTCAGGAAACAACGTAAAGTACGACAAGCATGACCTCATAACATCATTGTCCAGGTTGTCGTAACTGAATTTCAGCAGATTAAAAACATCCTCCATACCTCGAACTTCTGATGGAGTCTTATGTAGCACTTGCAGAGCATAACGCCACTCCTCCTCCGTGTTCTTGTTAGCCATGGCCCGTCCCATGGTGACTAAAGCAAGCGGAAGGCCTCCACATTTTCTAACAATCGTCTTAGCATGGGCCGATATCAGGGGTGAGTTAAGAATGTTGCTTGCACCAACTTTCTGATTGAAGAGCTTCCATGATTCCTTTTCATTAAGGAAATCCACCTTGAGCTTATAGTCCGCGTCCATATAGCTGCACGCGTCCATTGAGCGTGTCGTGAAGATCACCTTGCTTCGATTTTGCTTATCAGGAATAGGAATCCCAATCTTTTCTAGATCAAGGCCATCCCAGATATCATCCAAGAGTAGCAGAAACTTCTTCCTCCTCATCACACTGAATATCCTCAAAGCTCGTAGTTCTTGAAACTGAGTTTCATCCCAAGACAAGCCTAGTCTCATCCCTATGGCCTGTTGAACTTTTTCAACCACAAAGTCCTTGGAAACCACAGCCCATATCACCACATCAAAGTCATGATCCAAACTCAAGAACCCGTTGTTTATGCACTTCAAGAGAGTCGTCTTCCCAACGCCTCCCATCCCGTATATGCCAATAGTCCCAACATTCTCCTCCTTCACAAGCTGTCTAACTTTATCCAACATCAGGTCAAGCCCAACAGCAGGTCTGCTCGGTATCTCCTCCACCGGAACGAGAAGCAACCCATCCGGCAATCCAACTTCCAGCTTCCCTTTTCCTCTCAGATCATTAACTAACTCGAGCTTCTCCTCGACTCTCTTGCTCACCTCATACCTCAAGTGACATTTGGTATTACAACAAAGCAGGCATTGGTTGTCCTTATTCACATCTTCTATCATGGTTCTAACTTCGGCCTCCACTTTCTCCACCCTTGCTAGCCACCCAGTCACTTGGCTAGAAAGGGTTAGCCCCAGCAACACTGCTTGATCCACCTGCTTCTTCAAGTCATCTCTCACCTCATTCAGCTCCTCTAGAGCTGTCTCAAGGCTATGAATTCTTTGATCCAAGTTTTGACCACTTGTTACTCTTCTGAAAACACTGTTTATCAAACTACCAAGCAATGAGATAAGAGGAGTAACTATATCCATCAAGAATTTGTGCAGCAAAAGTTTCTTTCAAAAATTTGGATATTCATGAAAGATGATGAGCTCAATGAATATGTGAGGCTTGGGTATGAAGTTGACTTTGATTAGTCATTACTTACTCTAAGACGACTTTGATCAACTCAGTCAAAAAGAATATTGTGTTCTTGAAATGTTAGAAACAAAAGGTTCATGTGAGAAGCTATGTATTGGAAAAATAAGTGATGACTACATAAACAAGCAATCACGAGATGTTGTATTATATTTCGTGTTACATCTTTTATTTCAAAACAATCACTATAAGCCACGCATATGTTATCATATTTGCAACCTTTTAAGTCAAACAACAAGATATGTTATCATCTAAATGGCTGATAAACACTGTTGCAAGATTTTGGTTCACGGATAACAATTTAATCGATAATTATATATATTGATTAGATTAAGATAAAACTAGCTCGACTGAGTAATTATGTACATGTAAATTGGTTCATACGTCATGTACATAACTAATATAATACCACAACATCAATATTAATTACATATTATGATTATTAATTAATACAATATAGCAATAATTAATATAAGATTATTTGAAAAAAATCATTAAAAAAATATTTTGTTTAAAATATACCCTAAATTTAGGTTTTCCGATGTATATTCCAAACTAATCGCAGCAAAATTCCTTGAAAATGAGCTTCACCATAATGCAGGATAATGAAATTAGAATTAAAAACCAATTTTCAAATTTAACGTCATTTGAACAAATATTTCAATGTGAAGTTGTGAACAAGAAAAGAAGAAGAAAAATGCAGATCTTCCCTATATACTTCCATTTTTTCTCATTAATTTTCTTTACTTAATTTTTTATTGTCTCCCCTCAATAAAAAATAATATCAGAAAAACCTATTAAAAATTTAAAGTACAAATAAATTACCATTTTTAAATCTATGATAATAGAAATACAAGTAATTAATTTTCAGTGTATTTAAAAAATATCTGACTTCAAGTTAAGAAAAAATAAAAAAGAAGTATAAAGAATTGTATACTCGTAAATATTGAATTTATGTATATCGATTAGTTAAGGAAGTTGGATATAAATTAATAGTTTTTATTAACAAAAAATAATAATATACTGTTTCAAAGAATTAAATAATCAACATTTGAAGAAACCAATAACTAATTATTGACGAGAAGAAACTATCTTGTATGGGTTAGTACTTTAATTATTTTCTTAATTAATCACTTTTAGAATAATTAAAACCTAAAGATGATAATTGATACTTTCACGTCAAACTTATAATTATCGCACACTGTCAACATAACGATGACATGATGTTTCATCCATAACGACCCGTTATAAGATTTGTTTTAAATAAGTTAGAGAGAAAGTCGAAAGATTTGTTTTAAATAAGTTAGAGAGGAAGTCGAAGAGAGGGACACAAGAAAACAAAAATAGTTAGGGGACTAAATTGATAATAACTACACTTGCAAAAGGAAATGTAAAGTCGTGTAAATTTATAGGGAGAAAAAAACAAACTTAATAATTTCATGTTAAAAAGTAAAAAAAGCAATCTTAGTAATTACTGGATATTCACCCACAAGTTACAGAAGAAATGCATAAATAGTGGGAATCATAAGATGTAAAAGATTAAAATAAAAACTATTTAAAATATAAATTTCAACTAACAATCGGATTACAAACCTAAACTATACATGATTTTACATTTTTTTGTAAAAATTTTGGACATTTTAGATAGCGGATTCAAATCTCCATAGACAGCAATTTCAACCAATAATCAGATTAGAAACATCATTCCACTTGAATCATGTATGATTTTACAATTTTTTGATTTTTTTTTTCCCTGAAATGTTTCAGTTTATCATATAAACTTAAATTTGAAGCATTTATGGTATCAAACAAACTTTAGCCATTAATTTCGAACATGTCTATGACTAGTATTTGTTTGATATGCAAAATTTATCAAATTTAAAATTCATACCGCAAAATGAAACATTTCAAAAAAATACAGAAAAACATAAAATCACGTATTAGTTCAGATGAGAAACTGTTTTTTTTATCCATAATCATATTACACTGCTTTGGCACAGAAATGGAACCTGTACAACCACTAAATCTAACATTATATGGCACATCTTACTTGATACTATGAAATATTGTTTAACTAGACTCATTTACATTACACCACCTACTTTCAAATCATTGCAAAAACTAGTATTCTCCAAAAAAAAAATCCTGAGACGAATTAAAACCAAATCGAAATTGATTATGATTTGGACACAAATTGAATTCAAATGCAAATGTGAGTAAATGTCGAACATGCTTCAATGGTTCTGCCCGATATATAGAAAGAAAATGGTGATAAAATAACAGAAATTTTATATTCACAAATCTACGATTAAGCATGCAACGAGTCACCCCATAAACCATCTTTGATTCTGGCTCTTAAAGAATTATGTAACGGTTCATATCTCAAAACCTATTTCTTTCCAGGATTGAGAACAATACAATCCTTAATCGAACAGCCTGAAGTGCATGTAGTATATAACAAAAATCCGACCGCTATATGGATAGATCACGATTTTTACATTTCAGTATAGTTGTTACAACATCACGAGCAGCAGAGATTTCCCTCCAAGCCTCTCCACAATTCAAGGTTAATCAGTGCATATGAATGATGCATACCAACCATGAATGCTTCGTATACAAAAAACGAGAAGCACCTGAGGCCGACTGATGGGACGACGAGCACTTAGCAACATCATGGTTTGTTTCACTCTGATCTTCGTTGGTCTTTGTGACTGTTGTAAAGAGGTAATATCCAACGAGAAGAACCGGGTTTTCTCCTCCCATAACATCGCCAGTAGAGCACCAGTACTCCAGCTATCACGACAAGGGGAATCGCCCATCTGTTGCGCAACATATTCACAAAATAAATATCGTTTTAGCCAAGTTCTTTTGACCCCAAATAAGTGATAATATAGGATTTCAAGAAAAATCTGTCCATATTGTAGCCAAATCAATCTCATGTAATACTCTCAGATTAAATGATGCAAATATATCATTGGAAACTTACCTATAATGATTGTACTTAAATAGGGGTAGATTAGTTTTTTCATCGAGTGACACTTGTGTGTCCCAAGGGCATGATGTCCGCAAATTAATCATCATATGGTGTTATATATATACTCTACAGGTATCATGTATATACTCTTCAGGTATCACATAAACACTCTTATATACATATGATACCTGTAGGGTATATTTATAACACCAAGAAACATAACACCTATAGAGTATATATATAACACCTGAAGAGCATATATATATAACATCTAGATCCGTGCCCCTATGTGCCCCAGGGGCATATAAGTTTTTGCCTTTTTCATCAACTTCCTTAAATTATATGCAAAATCCTAAAACGACATTACTTTTGAGACGGAAGGAATTTTCAATAAACAAATTGAAGAGTCCGGAAGGCATTTCACATTCTGGTTTTTCACATGCAGTTTTATGAATAGTACGTTGAAATTATGGTTTCTTAAGTTTCATATTACGTCTGAGTAGTAATGGAGTAAATGTATGTTTCTACCTGTCTAAATCAAGGATAGGGCTGTAGACCACGGTTTCCCAAGTTCCCACAATAGCATGCCACACTGGGTTGTAATAAAGGGATTCCGAGGACCAAAACATTCGTGTGTATGTCTCTAAGAATATAAAAAGTATCCATGCTCCGATCTCTAGCAAGATAAACTTTATGATAAAACGACCCACCACCACCATGACAAGTGAGAAGGCCACCAACCAGTTGAAGAGCCTGTGGTTGTATTCCTTAATAAATAAAGATTTTGATTTCGCCATCATCTGCCATTTACAAATGAATGTTATCAGATACCAAATTATTGTATAAATAAATAAAACATTTTAGCTTTCTCCAAGCAACAAAAAATTAATTATTTATCAGCCCACACCCTTGTATCAGAAACATGGGGAATAAAGAGAAAATATAATAACTGACATGCTGAAGATGGGAAACGATAAATCCAGACCTTATTCATACGCATCTCATAGTTGATTTTAGATGGTCCAACACATTCATTCTCAAAACTACGGTTACACTGGAGGAATCCAGCATTGAATTTAGCCATAGATGGAAGTCTGAGGACTTGAAGTTGATCCATTTTTTCCTCACATCTAGTGTACAGAGCCTCACAAAGCTTTGAGGATTGATACTCATTAGCCATCACAAAGTTCTTGTATACCTGCATATACCAATGAATAAGCAAAAAAAAAAAAAAACAGAGTTTTACTATTCTAGCTTGAGAGTCGAATTTTATTTGCGTACCTTCTCGATCTCTTCGACCAACTTGTCAGCTGATCTCTTCGCATGGTGGTGACCAAAATGTTGCTCATCAAAAGCTACTAGTGCAGCTTCCTTGACTGATTCATGAGTTTGTTGAAGAGACTCCTCCGATGTCGGCAAAACCAAATTACCCATACGACCATTATATAGTTTCAAACAACGCTCCAGAATACCCTTGTTGAAGACCTCTACAAGTGAGCCTGTTGACGGAATCTCCCCTTTATTTAATGCCTCAAGAATCTGAAATACAAATTTATCAATGAAGGAAAAGAACAAAGCCAAGAAAGCAATGAGGAACATAATTCCGTGCCTGTGTTACAAAATCCACCCACTTTTTAGGTCATAAAAATCCCCTACTATTAGAAAAGGAATAGTTTTATCATCCTACCAAAAACTAACTTCATTTTAAAAAAAAAAAAGTCTCTATACAGCCAACCCCATATAATCAATAGACAATTGTCGCACACATCGCATTGCTATTTCTAAAGATTGCTTAAGGGATTTTCCATTTAATTCCTCAAATTCATACACTATATTACACTGTCAAAATAAATCTCCAAACATAAATCAATAATTTCACCAAGTATAGATATTAAAGGAAGGAAAAACCTCACAGAGTTATACAAACTTAATATAATATGAAACCAGAAAAGGACTGCAAGACTGCACCTGCTCCAAGAAAGATACAAATTCCTTGCCATTGAGAGATTTTCCCTGGACAATCTTTGGACGGATAATTGAAGAAACAACTGCTTTTAACTGATCCCTTTTCTTAATATACTGAGGATCCAATTCATCATCCTTCATGTCACAAAGTTTTGTGCGCTGGAGATGGGGCTGTACCACAAGATCAAAAGTCACTGCAAGAATTTGTGAACGCGTGTATAATGTATTTAAATACCTAAAGTAGACGACAGTCAATCAAGTGTTATATGTGTGGAGAAGAAATCACACTTCTTTTTAACTTTTCGATTCTATAATGAAGTTTCTGCTTTATTAGTTTTCACAAATTCTCTGATTTCCGACACATTTCCGAAACTTGATGGCTTGATATGCATCTCAAAACAAATCCTCATTCATGTTGCCCTTGTTCATTTTGAATTTTCTTGAGTTGGCAAGGAGTTCCAAGAGAGGGTTTCAATTAAGGAATCTACAATCATATTGATCTCTTACACCAAATTCATCATTAAGAACTCCCGTCAGCCACATGATCCACATAAAGAATACAGTACTTTTTTTTTTTAAGAGAAAGCAATTTAGGAATAAGAACATAACCAAAATTTATGATATTGGAGCACTAGCAGGATGCAATCTCTATAAACTTCACGTGGCCAAATATACTTGATTTCTGTTTCCAAAAGATACCATTCTCCAACTTGTTCAATCAACCAAATAGTCATTAATCAGGGTAACAATTAATGAAAAAACTATGAAGTTCACAGTCAATGCATCACATTCATCTCTCATGAGAATCTCCAGCACAGAATTTCATAGGTCAAGACAGGGCTGGAGTCAATAAGATCAGGCATCCTCAATGTCACAAACAAGCCATTGCAGAGCTAGCACACAATTTCACTGATATTTCAAGAATGCAGAAGTAGAATTTGACATACTAAATAAATCCATGTTCCAGAAAGATTTTAAGCCTAACAGCAATTGAATGAACACAAAAAAAAAAAAAAAACAGAAGCTACAGACATACTAAACAAACCTGAGGTAAGCTAAAGGCTGTACTATTGTCACCCATTATAGCCAAAGATTCACGAATCTGGTTCACCTGAAAGCAATAACCAGAAACATGATAAGCTACTTAATAGCACTACATACTAATCTCTTAAGGTATCTGGTTACTAAACTTACCTGGTCAATATTTTTGTCCTCTGCATAAAATAAAACCCCGCATTTAGTTTAGTAAATAGAATTCATTACAAAGAGTGCCAAAAATAATATGCAGGCTCAGAAACTAACTATTGACATTAGGGACTCGACGGAGAGCCTCATCAATCATTTCTTGCACGGACTTTCCTTCTGGAATTACCAAAAGAAATTTCACATTAAAAGTTGTACAATGGGTAATAAAAACAAGGAAAAGAAGTAATTACAAGGAGAATCTATATTTAAAAGAAAAAAATGGGGGATGGATTGTAGGCAGAAAATCCTGAGAGCTGGGTACAATCTGGAACACTTACGCAGAAAATCACGCTGGATTAACCATAATAACTTAGCAGGTTCAAAAGCCACATCTTGCCCCTGCATAGACAAATAGTTAACTTCAATATAAAAATCCTAGCATCTTATAATTTTTGTTTCTATACAGAGAAAAACAATGAAACGTAGAATGAAAAGAAAAGAGGTCTGGGAGAAATGGCAATATTACCTTTACTCTATTCATCATGTGCAGTTGAAAGAAACAGAAACAAAACAAAAAAAAAGGGAGTATCAGAAGGGAAGACTTAGGCAGAGATTCCAAATTAAATTAACCAAGAAAATCTACGTCCAACAGTAAATTAAATCAACATGTTGTTACAAACCTTCCATAAAATTCTTCAGCAAGCTCCACTGCAAATGATAATCGAGATATATCCGCCTCACGTATCTAAGAATAAGTGATGCCACAAATTAATTTCAACCAGAAAGTCCAAGCTCAAAATGGATTATGGGCACTCATGACAAGCAGAGAAACTATTCACAAAGTGGCAGGATGCCAAGATTGACAAGCCATCCTATGAGAAAATGAAAACAGAAAATCGTTTATCACTGTTAATAAGGAAGTCTTATTCTATATGCAGCCAAAACCAATGCAGCCCTTACCAGTCTTATGAAGTCCAAATTGTTTTGATCATTGACGGGCCATTGTAAATTAACACATTTCTATAGTATTATTAATTTATGGCAGAAGCTAATAATATTGAAGTCCCTGAGCAATGTGCCTGAGCACAAACCAGAAACAATCTCTAGAATCTGGAGCAATAGTAAAGATGTTCATATAAGCTTTCTGGCAACTAAACTATTCTCCCATAAGATTGATAAGAGACTCATAGCCTCATACCACATCATAATACACGTTTTTCAAGAATTTTTTTATCAACAGAGTCCTATGATCTCCATAAATTCAATTTAAGCTGATGCAAGGCATTGCAAGAGGGGTAATAGTTACAGGAAAAAAGACAAACCGTCTCAGGTAGATTATATATAAGCACTGAACTCATTACAGTTGCAAGGGCAAAAATCCTGTAAAACAAGTTTTTGAAACTATGTCAGTTCATCATAGTTTTACAATTATTTATACTGCCAATCACATATTAGACGTCATATTATTTGGAGATTTACCTGTCATCATATACATTTGACTTCCCAATACTTTCAAATCCCTCGGTATCAAGATAGAAGACAGAAGTCTTAACTCCATCAATATCCAGTTCGATTGGAGTACCCCACACCCATATACCTAATTAAACCAATACAAAATGGTTGAGAGAAAGTACAGATAGTTTTTTGAATATCATGTATATATAAGCAATGATTTGAAAAATGCAAGCATAAACCTTTAGTTTTGGTATCACGCATGTGCCCAACACCAAAACCTACAGCCAAGTTAAGACTTCAAGTCAGAAATTAGAAGAAAAGTGCATGAAAACAATGGCAGTAATACTTCGTATGAAGAGGTTACAAGACCACACCTTCATAACATGATAGAGACAGAAGTTGATTGAGTAGAAATGACTTTCCAGAGCGATAGGGACCAATGACCTGACAATATGGCCAAGAAATTGTGTGAGAGAAGGGATGTAAGTCCATGGTTAACACAACTAATAGAGACAACACTTTCTTAATAAAAGTGACTTCTTTGCAAGTATAGATAGATCGAAAGTGTACTGCATGGCAAAGAAAAAGGCAGTCAGCAAATATTTTTCAAATACCAAAAATATAATAATAAGAATAATAATAATAATAATTAATAAATAAATAAATAAATAATCCACAATATCTATTGATTTTCATATCCTATGGCCAATCACACAAAAGGTGCAAACTGGATGCTTCCTCACAAAGAAGGAAACTGTAAAAATGAAAATTCTAGTTTGGCATGCTAGTGAGGCAGTGCCAGTTAATCAGTGCCTTACAGCAACAGCTGCTATAGGAGTGGTAATTCTCTCAATTGCTTCCAAGCCTTCTCTTGACAGACGAAGTTTTGTGTGGCCAGGATCTGGTTCTATGATAGGAATCCTACATAAAAGAAAAATCAAATTGAAAATATAGATACAAGGAGGTCCCAGACTGGCACTACATTAGGTACCCAAAATACAATATGCATGAAATCAAAATAAAACAACTCAAACAAAATCAATCAGTAAGCAATGCAATGGAAGAAGGCATGGTATCTTATTCATTTACTTATCTTCTTGTTTCATTGATGACCATGGAGTCATCTTTTACTTCTCCAAATACTGAACAAATGTACTCATACATCTTTTAGAGTGTCAATGCAGAATTAGCACCAAATGACAGTTTATAACCATATGAACATTATACAAAAATTGAACCTTGAATGATAAATGTAATTCATTTACAACCAACGACTCAATCTTTGACTCCACAAAGTCCTCGAATACTTTTAACAATGAACATCACGAAAACAACCTCAAAGCAGCCAATACTAAATACTCATATCCCACAGCCACCCCCATTATATTAGCACTACATAATTCAAAACTTTTCTTGAAGAAGGAACATGCAAGCATCCATCAATCACCTGAAAACATAATCATAACTATCCTCGCCACAAACATACTCAAGCCATGCCATCATATAAGGCAAAGTTGCAAATCTCAGAGAAGATGAATGGGCAATATATAATTATAACTAGAATGGCCAAAATTCAAAACAATTCCTGAAGTATAAACTTTTCTTGTTCATAATAGACCAGAAGAACTAGCAAATCAGAAATCCACATCAAAAACAGAAAAATCAGATGCACATTCTCGTTAACCAAAACCTGACAATTAACCCCAAAAAGGAAAATAGGGAACTCACGCTTGACGAAGATTTTCAATAGAGAAGGACCCAGATGCGAAAAAGGCAAAAAAAATGGCGAGAACAGCAACATGGCTGAAATTCCGCATCGCTGATCTGCTAAAAGTCGTCAACTTGAAAATGCGGTGTGGTTAAACGCATAAACTATCACAGAACGAATCAAAGAACTCAGACTGTGCCTTCAAGATCTCAAGAATTCATCCTTGCCAGTGCGTAATAGGGAGAGAATAAATACGAATTCACAGTTTTTGGTTTCTTTTTATTCAAGTTTTTACTTTTATTAACTGGATTTCGGATCTTGAAGGTGAGCAAAGTTAGGGAGGGAGGAGGAGCATTCTTGATCTGAGGGCCGCGAAGTAGAGGATTGTTACTCAGTTAAGACTTTCGAACAGCAAATCAACGTGGTGGATTTAATTCGCTCATTACGTAAGCGCTGTACGGCAACTAGCGACTTTACTTCTTCACAGATAATTGGAATCTGAAACACTCCTTTTTCTTTTTTCTTTTCTTTTTTAAGAAAAAAAAAAACCCACAGATATTTTAATGAAAAACTAGTAGGGGTGTGCATCGGTCGGTTCGGTAGCCGAGCCGAACTGAATTAGTAAAACCGAAAAAACCGAATTGAGTGTAAAAAAAAACCGAAATAACCGAATTGAGCTGGAAACCGAATTGCAACCGAACCGAAAAATTTCGGTTCGGTTCGGTGCAAAACCGAAAAACCGAATTACACATTTTTTCTTCCTTTGAATCTCTATTCTCTGATTCCAGGCTTCCAGCGCAGCTTAGCTTTACCAATTTCCTATACTGTTATACACACTTTAATATAATATAATATAATATAATATAATATAATATAATATAATATATTATATATAAATATATTATTCGGTTCGGTTCGGTTAATACGGTATTCTTATTTCAGAAACCGAAACCGAACCGAAATACCGAATTGCTCAACAACAAAAACCGATACCGAACCGAATTAAAAAAAACCGAACCGAACTGCGTATTTCGGTTCGGTTCGGTCAGTTATTTCGGTTTTAACCGAAATCTGCACACCCCTAAAAACTATTACACATCTCATCTACTTAAAAGTTGTTATGATAAGAATATAATATTAATTAATAATTATATAATTAAGTTTGCTATTTTTTTATTAATTTAATCATACTCAAAATATCAGAATTAAATGTACACGATCTTTTTTATATTAGTATAACAAATAATGTTAATTATAACCAAAATAAATTATGTAGAATAATAATCACAACAATTATTCTTAGGCAAAGATTTATATACCCCTGGTGCACATAGGGTTATGGATATAGGTATTATATACATGATCTTCAAGTGTTGTATATATACTCTACAAGTGTTAAGTTATGTGGTAGTATACATATACTCTATAGGTATTATATGTATATAAGAATATATATATAATACCTGAAGAGTATACACATGATACTTGTAAGGTATATATTTAACAACATATGGTTATTAATTTGGGGCACACAAGTGTTACTCTTATGTACATATTTCATCTTAAACAATCTCAAGTTCGGTTCACGCCACTCGCAATTGTAACTTCAAAAAATAAAAAAAATTCTAAATCAACAACAACAAAATTAATTAACTATACAAAATTTAAAATATATATCTTATATATACATGTGACATAAGCACAATCTCCCTCCAAATTACTTATATACTTATTAATTAATGAAACTAATTTGAACATTAAGTCATAAAACTATTGATTTTTTATTTGAGTTATTTATAATATAATTGAAATGAAATTTAAAGATCTATATAATCTTTAATATTCAATGTTCACAAGAAAAAATATTAAAAAAAAGTTAGAATACTGGTGAAAGAGTTGAATAATATGATAGATATAATAACAAATATAATAAATATAAAATATTTGTACTCTCTCACGTACGAATGCAACATATATAATCAAAATATAGTAATCACATTAATATCTAGTATCAAATCTTTTTATTTATTATTTTTGTACTTTTATTTAAACTTGGAGAATTACATACAAAAATATGAAACAACAAATTATTAAAAAAACGTAAATTACCTACGAATATGTACAATTATTAAAGATATTAAATGTATCATATATTATTTGTATAATAAGTATTATAAATAGGTACCTATTAAGCCTATTAGGTTTTCTACTTTATTGTTATATGCTAAATTAGTTTTTAGTTACTTGTTTTTCTAATTTAATTTGTGCATTTCAACTTATTCGTCTATTTGATTTTAATTTCTCTTCAAATATCGGTCAGGGCTGATTCGAACCAATAAATTCAATTTTCAAACTGAATCGAACCAAATTTGGTATTGTTTAGTTGTGATTTTTTTTTTTTTTTTGTCTTAACTTAGCTCTAAGGAATCTAAAATTTTCAAAAATTAAATTCAATTCCAAGGATTTTGAAATTTCCATTCCAACCTAAAGAAACATGTACATTCAATAACTTTACACAGGCTGGAAAACCTTCATACTAAACACTTACATTCAATAACTTTATACAGGAAAACCCTCCCACTTAAACAACACCGTAGCCATTGCAACAAATGTCTCTTCTATCCCATACTTGTTGTCTCTTCTATCCCATACCTAAAAAAGTGCACTGGGTGTATCACATCATGACACACGTATATAAAAAGGTGGTTTTGAAGTTTGAGAATATTTAAGTTTTTAACTACATGATATGCATATCCGCGAATCTGAGGTGAAACTGCTCCCTCGCCAAGCTCCGCACCTGCTTCATATACACATCAACACTCACTACACCCTCTCCCACCGCCCTCTCCAACGCATTCATCAAATCCTCTGCCGCCATATCCGCCGCCCACCGCTCCACCTTCATCTCCGACCCCTCAAACGCCTCATCTATGGCGAAACCCCCATCATACACTTTCACCCAATTCAAAACCCTGTCGCATTCCTCCCACAATTCCTGCATTCTCCCCTTCAATCTCCTCCTCTCCTGCTCCATCTCACCCATCGCCATCTCCATCCACTCACCTCTCCTCTTCAATTCAATCTGAACCGCCCACAGATATTCAATCTCTTCCCCTGTCTCCGCCGCCATCGCCGCCGCGTCGTAGCTGATCGAGCAGGCCAGCCGATCCATCGCCTCCATCTTCGAAACCGTGGAGGGGTGGGCGCGGCCCGAACCCCGGCCCGAGTAGTGGAACGGATGGTTGTGCGAGAATAGCTTGATCAGGTTCCGGGCCAGGCCCGACAGATCCGACCTGGCGAACTGCCAGTTTTTCAGGTACGGAGAAGTGGCGGCGCCCGATGGGTCGACGAACGGGTAATCTTCATAAACCGGGCGATCCGGGTCGTCGGAGCTGATGTAGACCATCGGGGCCACGTGCGGGTAGAACTCGTGCACCCAGATGGTGAGCGGCACGGGCGGCGCGTGGGGGGAGACGCGCAGTGGGCCGGCGGCATTGAGGAGCTTGAGAAGGGTGCCGTCGTTGCGGGTGAAAAGGGCGACGGAGGGTTTGAGAGAAGGGAAATCATGGAAGAGAGAAATGAGGTGTTGTCGGATAATCCATTTCTGATCCGGGTCGGAGTAGGATAGGGCAAATGGGGCAGCACAGAAAAGAGCATCTTCGATGAACTTGGTCGGATTGGAAGAAGAAGAAGAAGAAGAGATTGGCATGGTTGAATCGCTCAATGATTTCAACGACTCTATCAAATATGTGAGCATCTTTTCAATCTGCTCAATTCTTTTGTTTCTTCGATCTCTTCTTTATAGAAGAAACAAGTTCCATTGTCATGCAATAAATGCTTTTCATGCTTAATTATATTTAAAGACTCAAAAGAATAGGGTCAATCTTTTTTGTATAAAGAAAGATGAGATTGACTCAATATTTGTTTGATGTTTTCTATGAAGCAAAATGTCAAGTGTTGCTATATACTTGTGCATCGTTTGTTTAAGTTTGATGATTTCAAAATCTTTGAAACTTAATCTTATTAACCACTACAAGAAATTCTCTCATAGACTACACCCCTAAGACATGTGTTTTATCAAAAAACTCTTGTCGTAGCTTAAATTGGCGTTGTCTTAGATAAAACCGCTGTCGTAGAGTACAAAAATGCTCTCATAGACAAGGGTTTTTCATTGGCGTTGTCGTAGAGGCGAAGTCGTAAAGTAAAATTGAGGCCTAAGACAACAGTGGTGACTTGAGTTTGTCGTAGATGCGTAGTCTTAGGTTAAAATTGAACCCTAAGACAACGCTTATGATATGAGGTTGTCGTAGAGGTGTAGTTATTGTACCCTAAGACAACGCTTATGATACGAGGTTGTCGTAGAGACGTAGTCATCGTACCCTAACACAATGGTAAATTTTTAGCGTTGTCGTAATATCATAATAGCGTTGTTGTATACTAAATTAAAATTTATAAATTTTCTTTTATTACATTTACATTATATATGTAAAAATTTAAAAATTACTAAGGATATATAATGTAAAAATGGAAAATTACATAGGGTAAAAATTGAAATACAAACCCCCAAGTTGAAACCCTAGATCCCTCCCTCCACCCGCCGCCCCGCCGCCTCCAGCCGTCGCCGCCGCCGCCTCCAGCCGTCGCCTGATGCCCCGCTCCCTCCTTCCCTCCAGCCCTCGCCGCCTCCAGCCCTCACCGACGCCTCCCCACGCCTCCGCAGCCTCCCCCGCCGCCTCTAGCCCCACCTCGCGCACCCACGCCACGGCCGTCTCACCCCGCGCACCCAAATCGCCGACAGCCGCCTCTCCTCTCAGCTCTTGCATCGTCAACAAAGATGAAGAACCCTAAGCACTCTCATTCCATGCCAGCAGGAATTTCGCAGGCACTGGAAATTCGGAAGTGCTAGCTGCATTTCCCGCTTCGTGAATCTTCGTTTCATTTCTCCATTAATATCCGTCAAATTTGATGATTTTAGTCAGAAATCATTTTATCATGATTTACGCACTTCTGCGCAGAAATCTTACTTCTTGTTTTTCGAAGAATTCTTCGCTTCCTGGAAAATCACAAGATAGGTATGTTCTTCTTCATTTTCTCCTTTGCTTAAGTTTTGCCTTATTCCAATGCGGTTTTCTGTGGAGTTTGCCGGAAAAATCGTAGTCATATGAACTCTTTGTCTTGTTTGCTAGTGCTGTAAAAAGAAAAGAGGGACAGAAAACAGGAAACTTTGGTTTTAATGTTCAAGTTTACCTTATTTATTTATATAATATCCAAATTAATTTACCCTAATTCATGAGTTTACCTTCAGTTAACAGTATATTTTCAAATTTGTATGGTTTTGAAGGTATAATTTTTTCCATGATAAAATTAGCTGAATGTTTCTGCCTCCTGTTGAATCATGTTTTATGCCTAATTCTGATTGTTTATTTCATCATTGAGAAGTTTCTAGTCTGACCATCTAAAGGGAAGAATCTTCACTTGTTTCTTACTTTTGGTTACTGGCTTCCACAAGCTTGAATTTCAGTGGAATTCGTTGGAAAAGCTAGACAACTTGCTTTAAATCAATCTAAACTTCCAAGTTTTTCAATCTTGAGGACTAACCATAATCCTTTCTTCTCAGCTGCTGCTGAAGCTTTCAGTAAATTAGGATTCGAGTAGTTCACAAGAGTGCCACACTTTTAGCTGGATGGAAGACAGTGTTGATGAACCAGGTTCAAATTCATCAGAGTTTTGGAAGATCATTCACATTCCTGGAAAACCTCCAATTGATCCTCACCTCCAGCCTACTGGTATATGGCTAGGGATTTGTTCTGAATCTTTGCAATATTACCACTCTTTTTTTTTTTTTTAAATCTCCTTGAACCTTCTTACCTTTTTTTTAATGATTTATTGTGCAGTTGATGTGGTTGTTTCTGCAATTGAACCAAAGCACGCGAATACTATAGTGAGGTATGATGCTCTTTTAGGCTATCACTAAGTGCTATCATTGAAAATCTATGTAGTCATTGATTATATGTCAACTTTTGTTGTTAGGAAATTAAACCAGTAAGTCATGCATGTTGTACTGCAGCCAAAAACATGTAGACAAAATTGTGTCGTCATATACTTGGTTTCTCTGGGAGTTGCTTTTTTGTTTTGTTTTGTTTTGTTTTTTTTTTTTTTTTTTGGTTTTGAATTTCTACATTATAAAGGTGTATCATCTTTTGGCAGAGTTTTGAGCCTGTTAATAATGGTGTTATTTAGTCATTACTGGAGAGGAAATCTCAGTTTCAGACATTTTCTTAAAGATATTAAAGCTTCTAAGATTATTCCCTGCTTGTGAATAGAGATGAGGTTGTCATCTTTGTATTAGTGTATGACAGTTCTTTTTATCTGCTACTTGAAATTATTGGCATTTGTTGATTAAAATATTGTTGTTTATTCTTATTTGTTTCTTTATGTTCCAAATCACTTGGTGGTGCTATAGCTCTAGCCTGGGTTATGTTCCCAAGTGTTTGTTCTATCCTGAACTTGTTTGATATTTCTTGGTATAAATTGATAAGTATTAACTTATACGGATGGTTTCTTGCTTGTACATGTTATTTCCTATTTCCATGGTTACTTTAATTTGAGCTCACTTGATTTAGGTATGCAAATATGCTGCACTGACAAAAGAAGAATGGGATGAACAATGCAAGTTATGGCCAACTTCCTTTCATCCACCTACCTAGTCAGTCATTGAAAATATCAATTAATCTTGTTTTGACATTTCTTTCAAAGTTTTAAGTTTCTTTCTATTGCAGCAATATTGATAGCAATATTAATCATCCCTGCGTTATCCTTTGGTCATCTGATGATTTGTTTTGTTTCAAATGATTCTATTTTGTGACTAGATTGTTTGTTTTTTGTGAATATGTTGTACAGATAACGGTAGAGAGAAAAGCATTTTAGGATTTGATTCGTTGGGGATCTCCAGTGATTTTTGGAGATCATATTTGTAGCCATGGCTTCTTGATGGTTCTTGATGTTTTTGGATGGTTCTTGATGTAAAGGGTTCTTAGCATTGTACATGTAAATGGTTCTTGATATTTTTGGATGAAGTATTGTAATTTTGCTAGTGAAATTAGGATGTTTTGGATTTACTTTTGGCTTTACCATGTGATTAATGGATTTACAATGAATAGTTGTTGTATGAACTATTAGATAAATATTTTAATTTGATATGACTATATTTTGATTTTGTATATTTTGTTGAATTTTAATTTTTGTATATTTAGAATATCAACCAATATATAATAATAGTAAAATGCAAAAGTAAAAGACAACGCTAAAAAGACAACGGTTTTGACTGAATTAAACTGTTGTCTTAAATGTCTACGACAACGGTTAAAAACCAAAAACCGTTGTGGTAGAGTCAAAGACAACGGCAGGACAACGGTTTTTAACCGTTGTCGTAAGGATCTACGACAACGGTTAAAAACCGTTGTCTATGAGCGCATATCTTAAAACTGCCAACCTACGACAACGGTTTTTAACCGTTGTCATGCCGTTGTCGTAGAGGTCTACGACAACGGTTTAAAACCCTTGTCTATGAGCGAAATTTTTCTGACTCTACGACAACACCACCTACGACAAGGGTTTTTTTTTGGCTACGACAAGGGTTTTTAACCCTTGTCTATGAGCTTTTTTCTTGTAGTGAACATATCACCTTTTGAATCAAATGAAAATCAAAATTCGATTTGATTTAGTTATGATATATATATAATGTCTTGTGGTTTCTTTTTCATAAAATGGTGCTCTATGATTAATGGAGAGGATACGAAGCGAAATCCGAATTAAGTGGTATACAACGACACTAAATACCTAACATGTTACCTAAAATAATTAAATTAATCTAATGGAAAATATTTAAATAATTATCTTTTGAGATATGGAGTTCGCAAGAAAGTTCTCAAAATAATTTATAAAGTTCTACACTTTTTAAAAAACCTAATGAGTCAACAAATGAGTATTACTCAGTATCCATGTACAATTTGAGTTGGTTGGATAATGGATAGGTTCGAGACGTAATTAACGATGATTTTATTTTATTTTTCCCTCCTCGATTAAGATGTGGAGACATTTTACACCATAACTTGCGCGAAACGGTCTCAAGAAATTTTTTTGTGACACAAATCTTTTTAATCCATTTTCATTAATTTATATGTAATTTATGAAATGTGAGTTGTGGTTTGACTCATATCACAGAACATTATTCATAGGATAGTCTCACATAATATTCACTCGACATTTTATGGATCAAGCAAATGTGTAAATAGGATTAATGTAATCGGGTTTGAATTAAAATTTGATATTAATTCAAACTTTGTTAAAAAATGTGGTATTTATTAATTTTTGAATAATTTTTAATTGGTTAATAACATAAAAAGCACGAATTTAGGGTACGGTATCATTTACAACATGATTGTGGCACTAAAAACACTCAACTTAACACTTATTTCAATTCGAAACATGTTTGGATTTTTTGGGGCTCCAATTGCTGACGTGGAATCCAAATTATATAGGTTAATTGTAACATGTAATTTTAAGTACAACCATCATCCAAATGTAAATTTATACACCAATAATTAACTTATACAATTTGAACTCCAGGTCAGCAATTGTAGTCCGAAACACCCAAATATGTTACGAATTAGTCACCATCCACATGTAAATAAATATGTTATTTTAACTTACACAATTTGAACTTCATGTCAGCAATTTGAACCCTAAAATACTCAAACATGTCCCAGATTGAAACAAGTGTCAAGTTGAATATTTTTTGTGATAAAATTAAAAGTTCATGTTACAACTGAAACATGACCTTAAATTCGTGTTATTTTATATAATTAACCCATTGTTAAACGATAATTTGTTTGATTAATATTGAAACAGGTGGAAACTATATTTCAAGCAAGGATGAAAATATCGGTTTCGGTAGATATATCGGTACTTTGATTTTACGGAAATATCGATGGATATATCGATTTCGGTGGAAATACTGGTACATTTATTTTCCCAACATTTACTGATATTCTCCCGATATTTGCCAATATATACCGACATTTTCCGATATTTATCGATATTTACCGATATTTATCGATATTTACCGATATATGCCCGATATTTTCCTATATTTTTCAATATTTACCGATATTTCTTGATATTCACGAATTCTTCTATAATTTTTACCTGAAACCAGTGATATCGAAATTGATATCGATATTTAACCAATATTTATTGATATTTCATTTATTTTTTTACCAAAAAATGAAAATATCGGTGATATATCGTTACAGCCCATTTTTATTTCGGTCACGTGAAAAAACGGAAATATCGAGAATATATCGGAGATATATCGGGATATTTTCATCCTTGAATTTTCAAGTAATAACTTTAGTGTGTTTACTTTATCAAATCAGAACGAATTAAGAAATTAATACTTAGATTTTTGCAACTTAGATATGCAAGTAAATAGAAGAGTTGCGGAATATGGAGAGATATATATTTCATATCTATCTATCTATATCTATATCTATACTAAAGGAATAACCAAGAGTGACACATGTCACTCTCTGGTTAATCCTATTTAATTACAATTTAGATCATTTAATATTTATAAGTTATTATCTATCTATATATATACTAAATGAATCTATATTTATACTAAAGGAATAACCAAGAGTGACACATGTCACTCTCTGGTTAATCCTATTTAATTACAATTTAGATCATTTAATATTTATAAGTTATTATCTATCTATATCTATACTAAATGAATAACCAAGAGTAACACATGTCACTCTCTGGTTAATCATATTTAATTACAATTTAGATCATTTAATATTTATAAGTTATTATAATTATAGAGCATTTAATGAGATAATAATAATTGAATAACAAAATTCTAATAGTTATGATTGATAATAAAATTTTACGTAAATATTTTAATTAAAGTTTATGCTTGCAATTACGTACATTAAATGATAATTAATAATTAAATTTAAATCTTTATATATACTAAAGGAATAACCATAAATGACACTTGTCAATCTCACAAATTTTCTCATTTTAATTTATCTTTTTACAAATTGAATCTATTTAAAACCTATTATTAATGTTACTATTAAATGCTATCAAGATTAATATTGATAATATAAATTAGTAAATAATATAAAATTTAAAAAAAATTGTTAAAGTAACACATACCACAAAAATGATTTATAAATTTGAAATTTTGTTAATTTAAAATTTTTAGAATAAAATATAAATCAATAAATAATGAAAAAATAAAATAAATGTGGGTTGATTGGAAACAAATTATTCTGATGTTTCAAACTAATTAATTATTAAAATTATGTAGTTTTTTCAAATATGTGTTTTAAAATAATATATGAAATTTATTTGAAAATATTTGACTTTAATTTTTGTATCAATTCATTAAATTTTTTAATGGTTTGAATAATGGATACAAAAATATTTAAATTTTCTACATAATAGAGGAAAAAATAACCCTATTTTTTTAGAACTACAGTTATATATCATTCACATTAGAAAACTAATACAACATTAATATATTTTCTTATATAATTAAAAATTAATTTTCTTTCAAAAATTACTATATTTAATTTTATTATTGCAATCCCGTGTATTTCACTGGTTTTATACTAGTGTTCCATATTTTCCAACACATATTACCTCATCTATTAGAATCACTCCATTTCTCCCAACATTAAAGTGAAATATATAATATAATTATCATATTTATTGTTTAGTATTGATCAACACACCATTTCCAAGGCAATAATCCTTGGACCAAGTGAAAACAAAGTTTTTAGGTTAACCGCATGAAAAACACACTGAATTTAGGGTCAATATGAATTTTTTACTATAACATTAAAAACACTTAATCTAACACTTTTTCAATTTAGGATATGTTCGAGTTTTTCGATCTCCAATTGCAGACGTAGAGTTCAAATTATATAAGTTAATAATTGACGTATAAATTTACATTGGGATGATGAATGTATTTAAACTTACATGTTGACAATAAAAAAAATCCAAATATATCCTGAATTGAAATAAGTGATAAGTTGAGTGTTTTTTTATTTTATAGTCAAATGTTCATATTGTAATTGAAACAAAACTCTAACTTCATGCTTTTTTACTTAATTAATCCATATTTTTATAAACTAAGATACACCTTTCAATTTACTAATGAGTTACTCTCCTGTGCACCAGTTGCACGGATCTGAGATCCGTGGGCTGCGTGCGAGCTGGGCTAGCCCGCCCAGCCCACGCCTCTTTACTTTTTTCACGTGTTTTGGTCGTTACCTTCATGTTATGTTAGTGTTACCTTCATGTTATGTTAATGTGACTTCATCTCCAAATTTTATACTCTTAGTTTAAAACCACTGAACTAAAATAACAGAAAGGTAGCACTAATATAATATAAAGGTAACACTAACATAACATAAAAGTAACATTAACATAACATGAAGGTAAAAAACAATGTTAATCATATATTCATATTATGTTAGAGTGGCCCTCACGTTATGTTAGGGTAACATAACATGAAGGTAACTGATAAGTGTCAATTTTGCTATAGCTTTACGTATAATTATATGGTTAATTGAGTGCATTTTTATACGTTTTTATAGCAATTTGGTTACTTTTCATATATTAGTTGCATTTGACGTTTTTTGTGCTAATTTTAGTGGAAAAAGTATGAAGTTCAAGTGTGATTAAGGATCGAGAAAGAAATGAGGAGGAAACGAGGAAAAACGGAGCTGTGTAGTGGGGCACGGACAGAAGCAGCCGTGCACAGTCAAGCTTGCACTAGCATACGACAGTGCGCGAATGTCCAGAAAAGAGAGCTGCCGGGAACAGACGGCCGTGTCTGGAGACACGGTCTTGCGCGACTGGCAAGCGAGAGCGCAGCGGGGCACGGTCTGATTGTGCCGTGGGGCACGACCTTGCCCGGATGTCCTAATTCATCTAGAACACGATTTTGGATGGATTTTTATCCTAAATCTTGACCTCCAAGACTCCTAAAGAAGATATAAATATCCAAACAATTTCAGAAATCAAGGAAGATAAGCATTCATAGAGAGATAACAAAATTATGAGAGCATCCAAGAGGAAATACAAAGGAGAATTTGAAGATCGAGAATCGTGAGATCATCGTCTTAGAGTTTTTCTTAATACTTTACTACTTTTTATTGGATTTCGGTTTTGATATGATGTTGTCATCTTTGTCTATGAATTTGATTAATATGATGTCTAGCTAGATTTTCGTAGGTTTCTATGATATGTAAGTAGTTCGATTCAAAACTTGATGGATCTTTGATTTTAATTCAATTTCTTGATTTTTCGATCCTATTGATGTGTTTGTGGTTTGATTGTGTGTTTGATTATTCGACCGGTAATTGAGCATGTTTAAGTAATTAAGTCAAAATTCGAGAGAGAAGATTTAATTACGGAAGAGTAAATACATGACATATATGCAGCATGAGATCGAGAGATAAATGACATATGTGATGAGATTTTCAATCCTAGGTGCTTTTGGGAGTTGTTGTGTTATATCAGATCGAGTAGAGATACCTCTGGTAGAATAATAATCAACCGGTTAAATTGATTCGAAAGAGCTTTTAATTTGATATTCGTGATTGGTCATATAGGATTATTAATTAATGAAATTGGATTGATCAAGGTGAGGTTGAGGGGAAAATCGAATGAAAGCATGTTCTAGAACCTGTCTTAGAATATTTGTTTGATCTTGTGAATTTTAATTGCATTTTAGATAGTATAATTAATCCGACATCTTTTGAATTTGATAACTTAAATAAAATTAGGGGTAGAATTTAAGTAATCAACTAATTCTAACAATAGTCTATGTGGGATCGACCTTGTTACATACTAATTAAATTAAGAATTAATGATGAATAATAATAATTAAATTTATTTATAAATAACAATTTCAAATTTCTCAATTAGTATTAAAATATCGTGTGATACACGGGACTTACTCTAGTATGTATACTAAAGGAATAACCAAGAGTCACTCATGTCACTCTCTGGTTAATCCTATTTAATTACAATTTAAATCATTTAATATTTATAATTTATTATAATAATATAGCATTTATTGAGAATAATAATTGAATAACAAAATGTTAGTAATTATGATTGATAATAAAATTTTAAGTATAATTATGAAATTTTAGGCAAATATTTTAGTTAAAACTGATGTTTGTAATTACATTAAATGATAATTAAAAAATTCACATAATTAAATTTAAATTACATACTAATTAAATTAAGAATTAATGATAAATAATAATTAATTTAATTTATAAATAACAATTTCAAATTTCTTAATTAGTATTAAAATACCGTGTAATACACGAGACTCATGCTAGTATGTTTATAATCGGATTAAGTGGCTCAGTTGGCATAGTTCAAGGAGGTATAACAAATTAATTAACACGGGACTTTTAATTAATTATAACAAATTTTGATCGATGGATTTAAGAGCATCTACATTAATTAGGAAAAGAGGAAAAACGTGGCATCCCTCTTCTCATATTTTTCTTTGCCAAGTGTTGACTTAAAATCTTTCTACTTTAGAGGGTATTAGTTAAATATTGTCTTTGAAAATTAGTATTATTTTGATGATTATATATTGGGACTAATTAAAAATTCGATTAATGAGTGATGATCGAGTTTGTAGGTCGTTGTTGACTTCATAGTTTAACATCATAAAATTAAATAGTAATGTGGTCAGTAACATCTCATGTAAGCCTGTAAAGTAAAAGGAATTAAAAATATATAACAACAATATTTACATATAATATAAATTTATTCAATGTTCAAAGTTAATTGATTTTGGTCTTTTACAAATTGGCTTCCGTGTAAATTAGTATAAGTATTGTGTGTGATGCAAGGATATATAAATATTATTATTTATTTATTTTAATGTAAAGATGTTTGATATAAATAATAATAAATTTTAGTGGAGATTAATTTCGACAAAAAATTATTATTCGTGTGTGATGGACTTAATAAAATTTAAATATTTAGTTAATGTGGAAAATGTTAGATTTATGAAAATAATAATATTTTCGATAATCTTTTAATCTTCGTCCGTGTGATGCATGTCTCTATAAATTTATTATAATCGATAATAAGTTTAACAA
The DNA here is from genome assembly GCA_005771605.1 of Scutellaria baicalensis. Taxonomy (NCBI): domain Eukaryota; kingdom Viridiplantae; phylum Streptophyta; class Magnoliopsida; order Lamiales; family Lamiaceae; genus Scutellaria; species Scutellaria baicalensis. The sequence continues at coordinate 29,448,068 of CM016723.1, read as the reverse complement.
ATTAACATGATTTGGAGTTAAACTTAAAATTCATGTAAAAATAATATTATCAAAAGGATTGTCGATTTTCTTACACAAATTTGAAAAATCAAAACAACAATTTATAAATTAATTATTTTAATGAAGCAGTATTATAGAATGAATATGATCAAATATGTTAAAATCTTACCAAAATTTATTTTTAAAATCTTATAATGAATTTTTCCTAAAATAAAAAAATGAAAAATAGGAAGTTTAAACATTGGCTTTTGACTAGAAATTAGTAATCATTTTATTATTTTATATATAGATAATATTTTGAATAGGAATTTGAAGGGCAACGCAAAACTGAATTAATATTAAGATAAAGATCGAACTTTTAATAAACTAGTTAATTAGACTTTGAAGGCTGGGGATAAAAATGAATTTAATGGATTTAGGTTCTACTTTTATCATGAAGGTACAATTTTCTTTTATGCAATATTCTTGAAACCACAAAGAATAACATATTTTGAACCGTAGTTATGCTGCAATAGGCAAATAATAAAAGTAGTTTTATCTCTAACAAAAATTCAAATCTTGAGACAATATATATGAGATGGATATGGTCAATTATGTAAAAACATGAACTTTTTAAGTGTAAACTTTCAATTTAATACTTGTTTGACTTCAACATATGTTTGGATTTTTAGGGTTACGATTGCTGATGTGGACCCCAAACTGTATAAGTTAAATGTCTATATGTAATTTAAAACACATTTTTCATATGTAAATTTATATGTTAATAACTACTGAGTAGGACTTATGTGCCCCAGGGGCACGGATCCAGGATCCGTGCCCCCAACCTGACCCGCCCCCATTAATTCAATTTTTTTTTTCTTCTTCTTCTTCTTCCTCTTCTTCTTCTTCTTTCTCCTTCTTCAACCCGATCTGCTTCCTTCTTCTTCTTCTTCTTCTTCTCCTTCTTTTTCAACACTTCTTCTTCTTCTTCTTCTTCTTCTTCTTCAACCCGATTCGAACACATATACATACATACATACATATGGGGAATCATCTATGGGGTCAAGGAGTAAGGAACCCAATCTTTGTCTATCAAATCCTCATTTTCCGATTAATGAGGGAGGATATTTTGCTGTTAACCCCAGCTCACCATTGATGCTTCCACTAGTTTTGTATTCTAATTTTTTCAGATTTCAAATTTTCTGTTTCATCTCTATTGTTCTTTTATCTTCATTAAGGTTTATATATCAGGATTGTATATATATGTAATTTGATATGCAACTTTGTTCGTTATTGAATGAAGGTATAAAATTGTAGAAATCTGATTGGGTAGTATGAATTTGCAGAAAATTTGGGGAAGAAGATGATAAAATCGCGTTTCACAATCTATTATTTATATATACATATCATTTAATCTTAAGAACAAACATTTAACACATAAAAAGTATATATATAACACCTATAAAGTATATATTAAACATATCAGACATATAATATGAAAATATTCTAAAGGTATTACAAATATACTATATAGGTGATATAAGATCACATGCATTTATAAGATATAATAAATACAATTCCTTCAGATGTTATGAAAATATTTTAAAGGTATTATAAATATACTCTATAGGTGATATAAAATTACATGCATCTATGATATATAATAAACACAATTCCTTCAGGTATTATGAAAATATTATAACACTTAAAGAACATACATATAACACTTATAGAGTATATATATGACATCTATCATTCAATCACATAATATGAAATCTTCTTTATATGTGATACCTCAAGAACATACATATAACACATAAATAGTATATATATAACTCATATAGAGTATACATATAACATCTATTACTGAATCACATAATATGAAATCTTTTATATATGTAATACATTAAGAACATAAATGTAACACCTAAGGAGTATATATATATAACACCTATAGAGTATAACTATAACACCTATCACTGAATCATATAATATAACTATAACACCTACAGAGTACATATATAACACCTATAGAGTACATATATAACACCTATCACTGAATCACATAGTGTGAAATTTGGTGTGCGTCTAGATCAAGTGGGGATACGTGGACGCGCCTGAGTGCGGCCCACGCACCGGGTCGGGTCAGGGGCATGGATCTAGGATCCATGCCACAGGTGGATATAAGTTTTGTTCATAACTAATTTATACAATTTGACTTCACGTTAATACTTGAAACCCATAATACCCAGACATGTTCCAAATTGAAAAAACAAATGTTAAATTTAGTGTTTTTTATGTTACAATCAAAATTCATATTGCAACTGAAATTAAACACTAAGTTCGTACTTTTTTATGTAATGAACCCAAAACAATATTGATCTATTCAAGTGAACATATTAAGGATGATTCAATAGTACTAATATTGTTGTGTTCCTTAGTATTGAGAAGCAAAACCAGCAAATTAAATAACATCAAGAGTTCTTAAATTACTTGTTATAGTGATAAACTTAAAAGATAATCAATACCTTAGTCAAAAACAAAAATTAAAAGAAATTGGAATGATAAACTTTAATGTTTAACAACCCTTTTCGTCTTTAGCCCAAAGAAGCTATATATGGCTCAAGGGTTGATGGGTAGGATAACTCTTCTAGCATGAACAAAATATGGAGATTATAATTTTTCAGTAAGATTAGTAATAAAATTATATAAATTAGATAAAGATTATCTTTATATTATTTATTTATTATGTCGAATTTGGTTGATTGGGTTCTCAGTTAATATTTAATTGGGTTTGATTCAAATTGAACTTGACTGGTATCATTTTGTTAGCTGGACATATAACTGGACCAAGCAATTGGATATTATAATTTTCAGCCCATTATAGAAAAATAGCCCAGTTTAAATCTCTTGCCTACAAATTGTAGTATTTTAATATGTACCAGTACAATATGTATATGTTTTATAATATAGTTCCCATTGAAAAACAAATAGTAGTTGATAACAATTGGAATATTTTGGCAGTTTTTATTTTTTTTAAATGACTTTTTATTAAAAAATGCAAAAAGAATTATGAGTTTTTTTCCCCAATAAGTTGGAGGAAGTGGAAGGAAGGGACACAATAAGAAAAAAGCTTGTGTGACCCATTTCGAACCCTAGTCATCATAATTTACATCTTATAAAGGTGTGATACCACTTAAACTAACAGACTTGTGGTAAAAAACAATTATGAGAAGATGTTGATCTCAAGCAGAGATTATGATTGACACTGTAAAGCCCAATTGTAACTTTTAAATAATATCAAGATCGGAAATAGTAAAAAGAGAAATACGAATATATAAATGCCTTTGAAAAATTAATTAATTAATTACCTTATAGTTTATGGTCCAAAGTCATAATAGGTAATAATGCATTATAATCTGCACATGAATGCCTGGCAAAAAAAAAAATTAAAGACCCCGGACAGACCCAACCATCCATCATTTATAAATTTTTACGATGGACCGAAATATAATTTAAAAAAAAATCCCCGCTCAAGCATAGTAATTCATACTTTTTGTTTAAAACCATACCGATAATAGAATATATATATTTATATATGTACGTATATGCATATGTATATGTATATAATTTTCATTTATACATCGAACATGTCTAATTCACTAGACAATTTTATCTAAAAGTTGGATTAAATCATGAAGGTCTTATGTGTTATTTTATCTAAAAAAGAAATTTTCTTAACCCTAACTGCTTATTATTATATGATTAAATATTATAATTTTGTGAAATACGTTTTGAACTATCATGAATTATCAATGTTATAATGTTGTGGTTATGAGAAAAATTCAATTTTAGTACACTTAAAAAGCTACTGTCCAATTTTAGTTCACCATAGAAACGATTTTCAATTTTAGTCTAATTAAACCAAAAATCGTCACTATTTCATCCATTTTTCACCGGAAAATCACTCTCGTCAGCGATTGTAATACAATCGCCCCGAATTTTTAAAAAAACGTCTATGTGGCACGCCAGATCCCACGTGGACAATCCTCGACAAATCACAATTATCCGAGTCAACCATATATATAAATTAATTAAAAAAACAAAATAGAAAAAACAGCCCCAACTTCTTCTTCCCTACCCCCACCGTCGGCCGCCGGAATTCTCCTACCCCGGCTGTTGGAATTAGTCACCGGAAAGTTGTCTAATTTGTCAAAATCACCTTCAAATCATCCAACTTTCATTCTAACATGTTTTCTATCTTATCCCACCAAGAAATCCTTCAAAATGATACATAAAGTGGTCGAAAACAGCCCAAAACAGCCGCCTACTTCGCCGGAAAACACCATAGTCACCACTTCAAGCTCAAAAAATCGATTTCTTCAAATTCCCCACCAAAATAGTCAAATGATATAACAAAATGATCATCTCCTAAAGCTCAAACATAATCTCATATCAATTTCATGTTTCTTATTCAAATCGAAGCTCAATTTACCGAAATCATTTGAAAATGAACTTCACAAACCCATTTCATTGTTCTCCAAATTCACACATGCATTTATGAAATTGAATAAGGGGTTTTGATCCCCACATATAGTGTTTCATTCAATAATTGAAAGAAGTGATGAAGGAATTATGGGTTAGTTTTTCATTCAAACCCTTTCGAAATCGTTCGAAGTGTTTCATTCAAACTCGTGTGCGTGTGTGTAATTGTGATGATCGCCGGCGACAAGCCCGTCACCAGCAGGGTGGTGGTAGGCGAAGAGGGGGGGGGCTGGAGTTGGAGTTGAGGGGGGGGGGGGGGGGGGGGGGCAGGAGTTGGAGTTGCAGGGGGCAGGGCTTGGGGAAGAAGGTGCTGATTTTTCTTTTTTTTTTAAAAATTTTTAAATTTTTTTATTTTTGATTAATTTATATATATAGTTGACTCGAATAATTTTGATTGGTCGAGGATTGTCCACGTGGGATTCGGCGTGCTACATAGGCGTTTTAAAAAATTCGGGGCGGTTGAATTACACTCGCAAATGAAAATGGTTTTCCGGCAAAAAATGGACTAAATAGTGACGAATTTTGGCCTAAGTGGACTAATATTGAAATTGACTTCCATAGTGGATATAAAATGGACAGTGCCCTCTTAAGTGGACCAAAATTGAATTTTTTCCGTTATGGTTATAGATTTGGTTAAATACATTATTATCTTTTTAGCTTGATATGGATACTAATTCACATGCAGAAAATTATTATAATGTTTGTTATTGTAGATAAAGTTTGTAAAAATAATTATTTTTGATGTTGATTTACAAGTTAAAAACCCGTCCGAAACCGACCGAACCGCAAATGACAAGACAATTTAAATTTAAAAAAAAAACGCAAAACCGAACCATGATCACCCCTAAGCATTAGGCATCCTCTCTTTTTCACTCGCTCAAGTTTTAATAATAGTTAATTGGAAATATTTCAAAATGAACTATTCAAATTCAAGATATCACAATCGACACCTTATAAAAATGGGAGACCTCTCGACTTGGAAAACTTGTGGTTCGAGATATAGTTGAATGACAAAGAATTAAGATAGTTTTATTTTACTAATTATCAGTAATCATACCCTAGACTTCATATCATAACAACTTAAAATGTCCAAATTATTATCTTTAATATAAGTCTCAAATAAAATACATATATGCACATATATATATATACACAGCACACATTTACCATAGAAATCACAAGCATTAAAAAATAGTTAAATAAAAGTGGGATTTATAGAGGTGAAGTCAATCTAAAGATTGGTATTTCAATTTTCAAAAGGCACCAAAATATGAACTTTATTAGATGAAAGAAGAAAAGGGAAAAGGGAATTGAGAAATTAAAGTGAGATGGAGTTCCCCTATTCTTCTTCTTCATCATTAAAGACATATTATCACAACTTTCTTGCCGTGTTTCTTAGGTTATGCATCTCATTTTCAAGTACCCAATCCCAACATAACAACATCGTTTCATGTATATAATTTCATGAGACCAGTCAATTTAAATTCATAACTAATAATTCACACATAAATTAATTTGTACTTACTCGATAATTCATGTGAGGCCGTCTCACATAAAATCTTACGTGAGATGAAACTTTTTATGGTCTTATTCGAGGTAGATATTAATCATATTGAATATCCATATGAACTTCGTCTTACATATTGTCTTAAGTGAGATCATCTGACATAAGATCTACTCCAATATTTATCGTCCATTTAAAAATTCAATTGAATAAATCGAGTATATGTAACATTTATAGAAACTCACCAAAATCCAATCAAACAATTACGAGGCACTAATTTAAATGAAATGTGAAAGGAAAAATAAGTAGGGCGACAAAATAGTATGGACCAAATAGTCATAAATAAGGGTTTCGTCCGTCCTAGCTACGCAGATATTATGTAACATGTGATGTAAGTCGAAAATGTTAAAAATACAAATAATTGATCATAATATTACACATATTTAAATATATCAATCAAACCGAGCCCAAATAAGCATATTTTAACATGGTTGGAATTGCACAAAACATGGTTGCTTGAATTAAATGAAAAGATTAGGTTATAATGTGTGAAAAGGGAAGGGATTGGATTTAGATTGCATTGAAAATTGTCGTGAATAAATAATAACATAGATATTGACAAAGTCCAAACACATATACGTCAGAATCATACATCACATTCACAAGCAACCCACTATTATACTGAAAACGTGTTAAAGCAACTACCCATTTTATTTTATTTTTTCATTATTTTGCTTTCTTTTTACACTGCAATTCTTTTTAATTGTTTTTAATATCTTGTTTTTGCTCTTGATTCACCCACCAATTTATAATTCATGGCTCTGAATTCTAATTAATGACTAAGTTTCATAGATTGATAGATGCAATCTGGTAAGTGGGTTAAAGAGAGTGTCTGCATTTTGACATGAATCATCATACAAATAATAAATGTGATTTGTTTGCTTCCCATTAATCCCAATACACAATTCCCAAATCAATATAGTTCTTTTGACCTCTCATCTTACAATCCAATCAGTTCAATTAATATGTTGTTGTTTGAGGTTATAATGTATAGAAGTGAACATTTAATTGATCACTTATATGTATAAAATGACTATAACATCTCTGCCCTTTTATAGAGGAGAAAAACAAATGTATAATCAATTTAGCCTTCCAATTATAAGTGTTCATAATAAATGAAAATCTCATATATATTATATAATATAATAGAAATAGGAATGAATTATATCTGTAAAACAATCGATATTTTGATACAGCGGAGCGGGGTTAAGAAGAAATTTGGGCAAAAATGAGATTTGCAAATTAAGTAATATCTCATCTTTATAAAAGTACATATTTAATTCGTCGAACCACTAGTTTTCTCGTCTTTATTATCTCCTTCCTTCCACTTTTACTAAACTCATTTAAAAATGAAAATTATTTACTATAAGTAAATTTCTTGTTATATGAAAATTTTGATTGAATATGCATATCAACAACAAATAAAATGAATGTAATACTTTATGGCAAAAATTTATATACCCCTGGGGTACATAGGGGCACGGATCTAGGTGTTATATAAATGCTCTTCAGGTGTTATATGTATACTCTATAGGTGTTATGATTGTTGGTGTTATAAATATACTCTACAGGTATCATATGTATATAAGAGTATTCATGTGATACCTGAAAAGTATATATATGATACCTATAGAGTATATATTTAACATCATATGATGATTAATTTGGGGACACCATGCTCTTGGGGCACACAAGTGTAACTCATACTTTATAAGCTACGCTCAATATAAAAGCATAGGGTTTTTGTAAATTGAATATCAGATTAATCTAATTTTGAGAAATATATTAATCCACAGTTCATATATAAATTGATGAGAATGAGTTTGAATTTAGAACTTTAGTAATCTCCTAAGTATTATTGAATTTTGAGTGGGTTTTTAGTGAGATCATGTCACGTAGTTTGTTATTTGAAATAGATAAATTCATAATTCACTTTTAATAATTTATATAAGAATTTGAGAATGGCAAAAACTTGTGTACCCCGGGGGTACGGATCTTAGATCCGTGCCCCCAGATCCGACCCGGCGCGTGGGCAGCCTCCACGCGCGCCCACGCGCCGCCACGCGCGCCCATAGCAAGTCTGGTGTGCGCCCCACACACACCTGATTACCTAGTTGATGATTTAGTGATTGGTATTACACCTATACTCTATTGGTATTACACATATACCCTATAGGTATTATAGAAATATCTTTTATGGTATTACACTGATACCTTAATGGTATTACAGAAATGTCTTTATGGTATTACACTGATACCTTAATGGTATTACAGAAATGTCTTTTATGGTATTACACTGATA